>PVKB01000741.1:246321-279920 GCA_004027205.1 Ctenodactylus gundi | reverse complement strand
ACTTAATGAATCAATAAAAAAAAAAAAACCTGCGTTCTCACCAGTTTCTCCTTCACTTTCTTAATGAAGGAAGTGGCAGTGCAGGAGAAAGTTCTCTACCCCCGCCCCAGGAATGGAAATGGCTCAGCCATATGACAGCCAGCTGGCACCCAGGCCTAGCCGCAGACCTGGACTTATGGGAATTGCTGGGAGGACTCACCCCTGCCTCCCTGAGATCTGGCCCAGGGGAAGGTGGCAGGGATGGACCTCCTGCTAATGACCCATGTGCTAGGGAATCCAGGACCATGACTTCAAAAGATACAAGAGTTTTGGACAGCCTGGGGTATAGGGAAAAGGATCTCATTCCCAAAAATGAAAACACCCTCGGTTCAGAAATTACTGGAGTCACTCAACTTTCCTTAGAAGATTTTTTAGAGAATTGTATTTACAAAGTTCTAGACAGGGCAAGGACAGCAGGGAGAGGAAACTGCTAGCCTCTCAGTTGATGTCCGTGTGAATATGATGATGGGGGCAGGGGTTTTTTTGAGGGGTGGAGAGGATGCTCACCAATTTCCTCCTTGGCCATACTGCTTTGGCTGAAAGGGTCCTTGGACTTCATTTTAAAAATTCTTAGAGGGGTTGGGAGTGTAACTCAGTGGTTAAAGCTCCTGTCTGGTAAGTGCAAAGCTCTGGGTGGGTTTGATTCCTCAGCACCACATAAGCCGGGTGTGGTAGCCCATGCCTGTAATCCCAGTACTTGGGAGGCTGAGACAGGAGGGTTGCTGTGAGTTTGAGACCACCCTGGGCTACATAGTAAGTGTTGTGGTTTGGATCTGGAGTGTCCCCCAAAAGCCTCATGTTACTTTGGATACTGTGTAAGGTTGAGAGGCAGGGCCTGACTATAAGGGACAGGCGCCTGGGCTTGACCTGAAGGGGCATGGGCTGGTTCTGCTATTCTTCCTGCTCTCTCTCTACCACCATGCCGTGAGGATCTCTGCAGCTGGAGCTCTGGCTCCGGCCCTGCCCCTGCTCCTGACCTGTCATGTGCTTCCATCATTTTCCAGCTGCCCACTTGTGAATGGACCGTGACCTTCTGAAACTGTAAGCTACAATAAATCTTTTCTCCCTAAGTTATGGATGTCGGGTATGGAGTCACAGTGACAAGAAAGTAAGACAGTGAGTTTAGGACCAGCCTGGACTACAGATTAAGACACTGTCTCCAAAACTTTTTCTTAGTGAAGCCATGAATGTTGGTACACATCTGTAATCTCAGCACTCAGGAGGCTGTGGCAGGAGGATTGCATAAATCCTAGGCCAGTCTAGGCTAAAGAATGAGTTCAGAACCAGCCTAGACTACAGATAAAGACCCTGATTCAAATAAAAGATAAAATTCTTAAGAGAAGCCAGATGTGGTGGTGCAGGTCTGTAAACCCAGCACCCCGGGAGGATGAGGCAAGAGGATCACAAGTTGGAGTCCAGCCTGGACAATTCACTGATTTCTCACTATTGCCGGGGCTAGTCCTGAACTGTCTATGTAGTCCAAGCTAGCCTTGGACTCATGACAGTTCTCCTGCCTTTGCCTCACAAGTGCTAGGATTACAGGCATGTGCCACCATGCCCAACTTTATGTGGTGCTGGGGAATCAAACTCAGGGCATTGCACTTTCTAGGCAAGCACTTTAGTGACTATGCCATTCCTTCTGCCCCTTGTCTGAAGATTAAAAAAATAAAAAATTATCTGGGATGTTCCTCAGTATGAAGAACTTGGGTTCAATCCCAATACTGAAAAAAAAATTCTAGAGGCAGGTGTGATGGTGCAGGCCTATAATTCCAGTGGTCTGGGAGGATGAGGCAGGAAGATTGCAAATTTGAGCCTGAGCTGGGCAATGAGACCCTTTTCCAAAATCCAAACCCAAAATAATGGGCCTGGTATGTAGCCTACTATGTGTAGGCCCTGGGTTTCATCCCCAGCACTGCCAAAAAGACAAAAAGAAAGAAAAAAGGATTGACTTCTGAGTTTTTTGGACAATACTGAGTATGAATCCAGGATACTCATACTGAGTGACATTTCCAGTCCTTTTTAAAAAGTATGTGTATATAGTAAGTATGCATATATTTTTGTAATACTGAGAATTGAACCTAGAGCCTTCACACTGAGCTACATTTTTTTTTACATTTTTATTTTGAGATAGGGTCTTCCTATCTCAAACGTCCCAGGCTGGACTTGAACCTATGATTCTCATCCTCACAGGGTGCAGGGATGACAGGCCTGTGCTTCTTCATTTTTGACTCAGTCTTCAGCTTCCTATTTCAACTCATTTCTTCCACCCTGCAGCTTGTCTTATTTTATCACCCCAAATAAGCTAGTGCATTCACCTAAGGTCTCTGTACTTCCCAGTCACAAGACCTGTCACATTTTACTGCAAGCATTTGTCTGGCTTTTCTGCTAAATTGCAGGCTTCACTGGCCGGGTTGCCCTGGCCACTAGCCCCAGGCGCTGTCCTGGGGCTGCAGTGGGAATTTATTACCTGTCATTAAGAGAAAAATGTGGACAAGTGACTAGAAGGCACAGATGATTGGCAGCAGGCACCTGCTCCACATGCTGCCGCCTTCTTATCTTTCCAAAAGATTTCATACTTCAGGGAGCTTTAAAACCAGAAAAACAGTCGCCTCTCAGGGAGAGGGAAAAGGAAATGGGAGCTGGGCACAGTGGCACGTGCCTGTTACCCAGCCCACTGGGAGGCTGAGGCAGCAGAATCACAAGTCAGAGGCCAATTGAAGAAATAGTAGTGAAATGATTAATTAATTTAAGATAAGGTCTTGGGCTGGAGGAATAGCTTAGTGCTTAAAATGCTTGCCTATCAAGCACTAAGTGTCCAAGTTCGATTCCCCAGCACTACATAAGCCAGGCAGGATGGAGCAGCCTGCAATCCTAGCACTCAGGAGGCTGAGGCAGGAGGATTGCCGTGAGTTCACGGCCAGTCTGGGGTACATAATGGGCTCAGAACCAGCCAGAGCTACAGTGAGATCTTGTCTCAAAAAAAAAAAAAAAAAAAAAAAAAGACAGGATCTTGCTCTGTGGTCCAAGCTACTTCTGAACTCACTGTGTATCCCAGGCTGGCCTGGAACTCAAGACCATCCTGCCTCAGCCTTGTGAGTGCTGGTATTAGAGGTGGGTGCCACCATGCCTGTTTTTTGTGGTACAGGGAATTGAAGCCAGGGCCTTGTGCTTGCTAGGCTTTAATTGCTGAGCCACACCCCCAGCCCTTGGTTGAAGCAATTTAGGGATTTAGTGGGAACCTGTCTCAAAATGAAAACTAGCAAAAGGGTGGAGAGTGTAGTTAGGTGTGAAAACTCTGGGTTCAGTCCCCAGAACCATAAAGGAAAAGAAATAGAGAAAATGAAATTGAAGCCCAGCATGATGGCTCATGCTTATAATCCCAGCACTAGGGAGAATGAGGCAGGAGGATTTCTGTGAGTTCCAGGCCAGGCTGGGCTATGTAGTGAGTTCAGGACCAGCCAGGACTACAGAGTGAGATCTGTTCTTCCAAAACAAACAGGGGCTAGAGGAATAGCTCAGTGGTAAAGTGCTTGCCTAACAAACCCACGGCCCTGTGTTTGATTCTCTAGAATCAATAAATTGGATGTGGTGGCTCATGCCTGTAATCCCCGAATTGAGGAGGCCTAGGCAGAAGGATTGCCTGTTTGTGGCCGTGCTGGGCTACGTAGTGAGCTCAGGACCAGCTTGTACTACAGAGTGAGACCCTGTCTCAAAAACAGCAAAACAAAACAATAAAAGTAAAATACAGAAATTTGGTGGGAATAAATGTATAACGTTAAAAATTTCAAACTAGAAAATCTCAGAAGTCAGCCCTACCCAGTTCAAAATACTGAAAGAAAGAGAGCTGGGGTGTAGATCGGTGGTGGAGTGTTTGCCTAGCATATGTGAGGCCCTGGCTTTGCTCTCCAATATCACATTCAATAAATAAAAAAGAAAGAAAAAAATCTACCAAGTTTTTAGTTCCAGTTAATGGGGAGACTGAGGCAGGAGAAATGCTTGAGCCAGAAGTCTGTGGTCACTCTGGGTACTAATGAGACCTTATCCCAAATCCAGGGCCTTGCACATGCTGGGGAAGCACTCACTGAGTTCCTCTTCAGTTCCCCCCAGGTTTGTTTGTTTGTTTATTTGGAGACAGGGTCTTGTTCTGTAGCCCAGGCTGGTCCTGAACTCACTGTCTGGTACAGGCCACGGACTCATGACAATTCACCTGCCTCAGCCTCATGAGTGCTGGAATTATAGGCATACACCATCATGCCCAGCTTTTTTTTTTATGGTTTTCTCTTGGTAAAAAAAATTCACATGACATAAAATTTAACAATTTTTTTTGTAAATACATGAATTTCAAATTCTGTAACACATTAGAATCATGGGGTTTGGGGAGATGCCTGGCTTTCTGTGGTGCTGGGGAATTGAACTCAGGGCTTTGAGCTTGGAAGGCAAACACTTTAACCATTGTGTCAGTCCTCCAGCCCCTCTCCCCTTATTTGTCAGTGTTGGGGACTGAACTCACAGCCTCTGTGCAGAGCTACAACCTTTACATTGCTCAGGCTGGGCTGATACTTGTGATCTTACCTAAGTTTCCTAGAGTGCTAAAATTATAGGCATATGACAACACAGCTGGATTCCTCACAAAATTTTTAAATAAAAAAATATAGTGCTGAGCTCTGTGGCAGAGGCCTGTCCACCTGAAGTCCTATGGAAATCCTGATCCAGAGGAGCTGCTTCCTGCCATGTTATGCAGGTGCCACACGCCCACTGGCTTCTCAGGACCTGTCTTCCCTTCCCCTCCTCATCCCCCGTGCTGCCTACACAGACACCTCCTATGACCTGTAGCAAAGGCCTCTGCCTCCCTGGCTTCTGGGATTCTCTCTGGTTCATGTCTTACTTTCCCCTTTCATTTCAGAGTCAGTGCTCTTGGATGTCATGTGAGTTATGGCCTTCCTCTCTCTCTCTCTCTCTCTCTCTCTCTCTCTCTCTCTCTCTCTCTCTCTCCTTTCTTTTGGGGGGGGGGCAGGTACTGGGTATTAAGCCTGGGACCTTCACACTGAGCTACATCCCCAGCCCATTTTTATTTTTGATTTTGAGACAGTCTTGCTGAGTTACTAAGTTGACTGGGCTCAAACTTGAGATTCTCCTGCGTCAGCCTCTCAGAGTCCTGGGATCTAGGCCTGTACCATCAAGCCACACCACCTTTCTCCTCTCCTTTCTTCTCTGTGGGGCACTGCTGCTCGCTTGGCAAACCCAGCAAACTCCTGCTTGTTCCTGTCTTTCCTGGCTGGGTTTCTGTGACACTCATGTGTCTCCTCCTGGAGTTCCTGTGACACCCTCTCCCCAAGACTTCACCCAGCCAGGCAGATCAGGGTTCTGATCAGCTGCTGGCAGCGCTCATCTTTCCCTCTGTGCTGGCAAAGGTGTGTCACAAGTGTCTTCTTGCCCCTCCCCCACCAATGACATTCCTTTTCTCTCACCCCTCCCCCATAGGTGGCACTCCTGGCTCGCTGTGCTGTCCCACTCTGCCTTGTGGCTCACAGGTCGGCTGAGCTGAGCCTTCTGCCTCTGCTCCCCTTCCTTGGCTCCTGCCAGGCCAGCCCCCTGCAGGGGATGAGTTGGATGATCTGAACTAGGCCTTGAGTGCCATCCACTTTGCTGCATTCTCCCTGTTAGCCTCAAGGATTCTTCTTAAATTGGGCCTGGTGACACAGGCCTTTTATCTCAGCACTCTGGAAGGCTGAGGCAGGAGGATTGCAAATTCAAGCCCACCCTGGGCAATTTAGTGAGACGCCATCTCATACTAATCTCTGTATCATTCCAATTTTTAGTGTATGTGCTGCTGAAGCAAGCATGAGACTCTATTTCAAAACAAAACAAAACAAAACAACAACAAAAAAATGGATTGCCATGAAGTTGAGGCCAGCCTGGGCTACAGAGTGAGACTCTGTCTGAAAATAACAGCAACAATAACAACTGAAAAAAACAAAACCTGAAAAACACTTCTTCCCACTATGTATGGCTCCACGGCCTAACATGTGCTAGACCCTGGGTTCTATCCCCAGCACTGCAAAACAAAACACTACGTTGGCCCAACAACCATAACTTTCAATACTGAATCTCTAGCTCAGTTTACCAGGCCCACCTCCGTGACTGTACTGAGGGAATCCTCTGTCTCCTTGTGCTGTGATCTTGTCAGACCTGCCAGCACTTCACTAATGGCCCCATGTGGCCCTGCTGATCCATGCTGGCTGCTGGGCGTAGGGCGGGGGATGCAAAGGAAACCTTGGAGAAGCCAAGGGTTAGACTCGAGAGAGATGTAAAAACAAAAGTCCAAAAATATGGAATGACAGGCTGGATTGGTGGTGCAGGTTTGTACTCCCAACACAGTGGGAGGCTGAGGCAGGAGGATTGCAAGTTGGAGTTGAGCCTGGGCAACTTAGTGACTTAGGGAGATCCTGTTTAAAAAAACAAAAGAAAGTGCTAGCCCATCCTAGGCAACTTGGCAATTTAGTGAAACTCTGTCTCTAAAAAAACTAGGGGCTGGAGGAATGGCTCAAAAGTCAAAGTGCTTAGTAAGGGCTAAGTCAAGCGCTAAATACCCAAGTTCAATTCCCTCCACCACATAAACTGGGCGTGGTGGTGCATGCCTTTAAATCCCAGCACTTGGGAGGCTGAGGCAGGAGGATTGCCGTGAGTCCAAGGCCAGCCTGGGCTCCACAGTGAGTTCAGGACCTGCCTGGGCCCCAGAGTGAGATCTTATCTCAAAAAACAAAAACAAAAACCCTAGAGGGTTAAGGACTAGCACAGCAGTTAGAGTACTTGCCTACCAGGCTTGAGGCTCTGAGTTAGATTCCCCAGCACCACATATGCCAGGTGTGGTGGCACATGCCTGTTACCCCAGCGTTGGAGAGGCTGAGGCAGGAGGACTGCTGTGAGTTCAAAGTCACCCTGAACTACATAGTGAGTTTAGGAGTAGCGTGGGCTACTGAGGGAAACCCTGTGTCAAAAAACAAAATGAAACAAACAAACAAACAAACAAACAAAAAACCTTCAAAACTAAAAAATAATGGGCTGGGGATAAAGTAGCTCAATGTGAAGGCCCTGGACTCTATCCCTAGTTAAAAAAAAAAAAAAAAGCTAAGTTACAAGTACATTCCTAGGCAGATGTCCAATATCCTGACAACACAAAGGAAAGGAGCTGAAAGGTAGTAAGTGTCCTTGTTGGGACTGTCAGAAGCAGTGGGTGACACCTGATGGGTGTGGAAGAGCAAGCAGCCCAGCCCTGGGACCCATGTGTGCGCGAGAAAGGGTTAGGGTTAGGATTAGGGCTAGTGGAAGAGCAGTCTGGGTCAGGGTATAGACTTCAGGGTGACTGTAAGGTAGGTGATCCCCAAGAGAGGGGGAGCTGGGGACAGGGCATGGGGCCCCAGGACAGAAAAAGGGCCCCTGACCAGTGGGTTAGATGGGATTCTGAGCATAGACAGGCAAGTCCTGGAGACTTGTTCCAGGAAGGCTCTCACAGGAGAGGGGAGGGTGGGTTGGCTGATGCTGGAGGCCAGAAGATGGGTTGGGACACTGTGATCCTGGCCCAGGGGAGAGATAGCAGGGCACAAATGCTAGGAGCTCTGGCATGAGTGGTACTTAAAAAAAAGATTTACTGTTATTATTTTGTGGCACTAGGGTTTGAGCCCAGGGACTTCACACTGAGCTCCATCCCCAGCCCATTTTTAAATTTTTATTTTGAGATAGGGTTTCACTAAGTCAATGAGTTAGTCCTAGGCTGGGTTCAAACTTGGCAATCTTCCTGTCTCAGCCTCCCAGAGAGCTGGCATGATAGACCTGCTCCACAGGGGCCCAGCTCCCATGTGTGGCTTCCTTTTTTTGAGGCAGTGTCTCGCTCTGTAGTCCAGGTTGGTCCTGAATCAGTATGGCTACAGGTTGGCCTCAGACTCACAGCAGTTCTCCTGCCTCAGCTTCCAGAGTGCTGTGATCATAAGTGTGTGCCACCGTGCTCAGTGATGTGGTGCTGGGGAACTGAACTCAGGGCCTTGCGCTTTGTTAAGCAAGTGCTTTAACCACTGATCCAGGCCTCCAGCCCCTCCCATAATTTAAGCTGCGAGGTTTATGGGAGTGCTATTTCTCCACTGTCCGCGCTCTTCTGTATTGGACTTACCACTGGTTGACATGTTTCCTTATCTCCTGTCTGCCTGCCCACCAGGGCGCAGACTCCACAGAAACAGGAGGCTTGCTTTTTTTCCACCTGAATCCCTGGGCCCAGCCGTCCCTGGCACAGGACCGGCACCAGATGATTGCTGTACAAGGCTTGGGGTTTTTCGAGGAAGGAGAAAACTAGGCTGAGAGCCTGCAGGGGAGGGATTAGTAAGGCTGCTATTTGATTTAACTCATGCCTGTCCCTCCCTCCCTCCCTCTCTCTCTCACTCTCTCTCTCTCTCTCTCACTCTCTCTCTCTTTCTTCCCTTATGTTCTTTCTTTCATTTAAGGACTAGGAATTAAGCCCATGGCCTTAACACTGAGCTTCATCCCAGCCCTTTTTAAAAAAATGTTTTTTTTTTTTTTTTTTGAGACAGGGTCTCGCTCTGTAGCCCAGGCTGGTCCTGAACTCACTATGTAGCCCAGGCTGGCCTTGGACTTGCAGCAATCCTCCTGCCTCAGCCTCCCGAGTGCTGGAATATGGACATGCATCACCATGCCCGGCTTATGTGGTGCTGGGGAATTGAATTCGGGCCCTTAGTGCTTGTCTTAGCACTTGCTAGGCAAGTACTTTAACTGCTGAGCCATTCCTCCAGCCCCCATCTCCAACCCTTTAAAAAAAGTTTATGTTTGAGGGCTGGAGGAATGACACAGTGTTTAAAATGCTTGCCTTGCAAGCACAAGGCCCTGAGTTCAATTCCCCAGCATCACATAAAGCTAGGTATGGTGGTGCATGCCTGTAATCCCAGCACTCAGGAAGCTGAGGCAAGAGAATTGCCATAAACCCAAGGCTAGCCTGGGCTACATAATGAGGTCAGTACCAGCCTGGGCTACAGAGCAACAACACCCTGTCTCAAAAAAAATTATTTTGAGATGGAGTCTATCTTTATTTTGAGACAGGGTCACAAAGTTGGCCAGCTTAGGCTTGAACTTTCAGTTGTCCTGCCCAGGCCTCCCAGAGTGCTGGGGTACAAGCTCATAGCACCAGGCCTGGCTCCCAGCCCAGTTCTAACACCATCACACAGTTTTGTACCTGCAGGGTGCTCTGCCTGTGCCCTTGGTGACATGCCCTTCACCCTCCTCCACTCTGCTCTTTACCCCAGAGGCTGACCTGAGGGGCAGGGCCACCTGGGCTCACTTTTCTGTAGACTTCCCTGGGGTTTGCCCATGGGGAACTGCAAGAGTGCAGAGGAAAGGCAAGAACAGGGCCACAGGGACATGGTGACTCCCATATCTGTGTGTGTATGGGGGCGGGTACTGGAAATTGAGCCCAGGGCCTTCACACTGAGACTCTGAGCTACATCCTTGGCCCATTTTTATATAATATATTAATATATATTATAGTTAATATATTACAGATAATGTGTATACTGTTTACATATGTGTGTGTATACACACACACACACACACACACACACACACACACACACACACATATATACACTTTTTTTTGAGACAGGGTCACTTTGTAACTCAGGCTGGCACTGGTCCTGAACTTACCATGCAGCCCAGGCTGGCCTTGGACTCACAGCAATCCTCCTGTCTCAGCCTCCTATGTGCTGGGATTACAGATGTGTGCCATCAAGTTTGCTAATTTCTTTTTTTTAATGTGGTACTGGTAGATGGAACCTAGGTCCCTGTACAAACTAGGCAAGTGCCTTAACCACTAAGTTACACCCTTATTCTCTTATATTTGGTTTTGAGACAGGATCTTGCTATGTTGCTGAATTGCTCACGCTGAGTCCGAAGTTGTAGTCTTCCTACCTCAGCTTCTCACAGTGCTGGGATAACAGGCCTGTGCCCCCAGGCCCAGATAATTCCTGTATCTTTGATCCTTAAGGCTCATGACTGGGAGCAGCTCCCAGCAGACCGTAGACCCAGAGGTAGCCTTCCCTCATCTCTGCCCACAGGTCTGTGTGCTGTCCCTTCAGTGCCCTGTCCTTTCCTTAACTCTGTTAAGCATTCTGAAAGGTCCCTCGTATTCCTGCTACTCTTCAATGATACAAATGCAAGATGATACAATTGTATCTGTTTAAGAAAGCTGAGCCAGAGCTGGAGGCCTAGCTGTTAAAGCACTTGCCTAGCAAGCACAAGACCTGAGTTCCATTCCTCAGCATCACATAAGGAGGGCATGGTGGTCCACGCCCGAAATCTCAGTACTTGGGAGGCTGAGGCAGGAGGCTTGCTGTAAATTTGAGACCAGCCTGAGTTACATAGTGAATTCAGTACTAGCCTGCCTACACTATAGAGTGAGACCCTGCCTCAAAAAACAAAACAAAACAAAACACGACTCACAATTCACCCTTTCAGAGGAGATTGGGCACGTTCAGTTCCTCCTGTACCCTGGTGTACTGTACCTTTTTTGCCCATTTAGGTTTTCCCAGGTGTCTCGTACACTCAGTGTTGAAGTGACACAATGTTGTGCACCATCAATTACTTCATCATTTATTATGTGTCCAGTTCTACTCTAGCAAATAGGATGATAGCAACTAGATGATAGCCAGTGGGAATGTGGCCCCTTTTGGGAGGATTCTTTCCCAAGGAAAAGTTCTCAGGGTGGTGCTGATGACTCAGGGGGGAGTCACAGTACTATTAAGGCTCTTGGGAGGACGGTCAGATTGTTTTTTAAAAGGATAATGCCAATTTACAGTTCCATAGTTTTCCCTGAACCTACCAGTTACATCAGCTCATCAGGAAGAGCCCAGGCACAGTATGTTGGCCCAGTAGTCAGGCAAGAGGATTGCCTTGAGTTTGAAACCAGCTTGGGCCACACAGCGAGGTCAGGACCAGCCTGGACCTTGTCTGAAAAAAAAAATCATTTTGGAGCCTAAGTGGTAGAGATCGGGGTATGGCATGCAGGGGCAACACAAAAACAAATAGATAAAGCTTTTTTTTTTTTTTTTTTTTTTTTACTGGGAACTGAGCCCAGGACCTTTTCACTGAGCAACATTCCCCAGCCTGTTTTGTTTTGTTTTGTTTTAAGACAGGATCTTTCTAAGTCACTGAGTTGCTTCAGCTGGGCTCTAACTTTTGATCCGCCTGGTGCAGAGTGCTAGGATGATATAGGGCATGGTCACGACCTACTAAAAGGTCCCTAGTGCCCCACATCGAAAGACTGGCTAATGATTCCTTGTGATTTTCAAAAAATGAAAATATTAGGCGTATATTACTTTTTATATAATGTATTGCCTTAATAAACTTTTCCAATTAACTGCCCAACTATTGGGCCAGCTCCAGTCTGTTGGGGGTGTGAGCACACCTGATTTCCTAATCCTGTTGTTTCCACGGCAGGGCAGGGGGGGCAATGTGTCCTGGTTTCCCAGGAGTGTCTTGCCTAATTGTTGAATTTGGACCTGCTGAGACAGACTGCAACCTTTTCTAGTTAGATGTGGCTACACTTGTTAGATCCTTGCTAGGAGGAGGGAAGGAGGAGGAGTAGCAGGAGGAAGAAGAGGTCAGTGTTTTGGGGAAATAACTTTATTTTTGGAAAAGAATATTTTCCCCATTTTATTGATATGTATACGTGCAAAATTTAAGGTTTACAATGGAGTTGAGCCTTTTATGCACTTACGTATCTTGTCAAGGTGACAAGGGCTTTCCCACTCTCCTTTTGTCCCTCCCCCCACCCCTCCCTCCCTCATCCCCCACCTTACCCACCTCTTTCACTTTGTCTTTCATCTTAAGTTCCATAGGAGTTGTGCTCTGGGACTCTCATATCAGAGAGACCATTTGATGTTTCACCTGATTCTGACTCACTTCACTAAGTATGATGTTCTCAAGTTTCTTCCATTTGCCTGTAAAAGCCTCCACGCTGTTGGACTTTATTGATGCATAGTATTCTATTGTGTATAAATACCACAGTTTGTGTATCCACTGGTCTGTTGATGGGTATTTTGGTGACTTTCGTATTTTAGCTATTGTTAGTTGTGCTGCTATGAACATGGGTATACATATATCTCTGTTATATGTTGTTTTGACCTCTTTTGGATATATTCCCAGGAGAGGTGTCGCTGGATGAAAGGAGATATTTATTTCTAGTCTTTTGAGAGCTCTCCATACTGCTTTCCAAAGGGATTGTACAAATTTACATTCCCACCAGCAGTGCAGGAGGGCTCCTTTCTTCCCCCAGCCACGCCAGCACTGATTACTATTTGACTTGTTGATATAGACTATTCTCACTGGGGTGAGATGGTATCTTAGCGTTGTTTTGATTTGCATTTCTCTTATGGCTAGAGATGTTGAACATCTTTTCATGTATCTATAGGCCTTTTGCATTTCTTCGTGAGTGAACTGTCTCTTCATTTCATTTGCCCACTTTTTGGAAAAGAATATTTAAAAGCCTGTTGGAAGCCAGGTGTGGGGACACACGCCTGTAATCCTAGCACTTTGGGAGGCTGAGGCAGGAGGATTGCAATCACCTGCAAAATTTAGTGACTTAGCGAGACCCTGTCTAAGATAATAAAAGGCACTGAGAATGTATATAGCTCAGAGTGAAGGCCCGGGTTCAATTCCTAGCAGTGTCAAAAAAATTTTTTTACAGTTCTTGAGAAGCGTCACTTCTGGGAAACATTTACGGAGGAGCAAAGAACCTGAGTCCGGCTCTTGCCAATCTCCTGCCGCCTCCCAAGTGGCGACCTGGGCGCGCCTCTTGTCTGTTCTGTTGATTCTGGGACATGTAAACATGGCAAGCTCAAGGTCACAGGCTCTGTGACTGCAGAGAACTGCAGAGGTGGCAGGAAAGGGGCTGGCTTTTTTTCAATGTCCTTTGAGGTGTGCTGTGACCCAGGAGTTGTGGACACAATCAATGTACTAAGTCTGATCTATACTTACAAAGAAAAAAAAAAAAAAAACTAAGTGGAAAGTATTAACCAGCACTGCATAAAGAGTGACACTTCATGACATTTTTGCCTTTGAGGCATGTGTATATGCATGTGTGTGTGTGTGTGTGTGTGCATGTGTGCATGAGTCCATGTACATGTGCACAGTGTATGTTTTGGGTAGGGACATGGATATTTTCTTTCCATTTTTGGTGGGGGCAGGTGGGTACAGGTTCTGACTAAGACCCTAAGTTGACCAACTTGTGATCCTTTCAGAGTGTGACCCTCAGCCTTCCCGAGCAATGGGATTACAGGTGTGTGCGCCCTCACACTCAGAAAAGAATCGTAATAAAAGTTTCCCAAACCCTGGTTTAAGGTGTGTTCCTTCTTCCTTTTCTATTCTTTGCCATTTTGCTCTCGGAAGTTCTACTTTTGTCTAGAGAATAAAAATTGTAGTAATTAATGCTAGGAGCTGAAGGGGCTGGAGGCATAGCTTAGTGGCTGAAGTGCTTGCCTGGCAAGCACAAGGCCCTGGCTAGCCCAGCACCATGTAAGCTGGATGTGGTGGTGCACACCTGTAGTCCCAGCACTCAGGAGCCTGGAGCAAGAGGATTGCCTTGAGTTCAAAGCCAATCTAGGCTACATACTCAGCTCAGGACTGGCCTGATATATAGAGCAAGACTCTGCCTCAAAAAAAAAAAAAAAAAAAAAAGAAAGAAAGAAAGAAGAAAGAAAGAAAGAAAGAAAGCCAGGAATGATAGCACAGGTCTGTACCCCTATCACTCTTAGGAGGCTGAGGCAGGAGGTTGGCAAGTTTAGCCCAACCCAGACTGGGCAACTTGATGAGACCTTGAAAAAAATTATTATTTTTGAGACAAAGTCCTGAACTTACTATGCAGCCCAGGCTGGCCTTGGACTCACAGCAATCTTCCTGCCTCAGCCTCCCCAGTGCTGGGATTACAGGCGTGTGCACTACACCCATCTTATGTAGTGCTGGGGAATAAAATACAGGGCCTTGAGCTTGCCAGGCAAGCACTTCAACCACTGAGCTATTCCTCCAGTCCCCAGTTTTTTTTTTTTTTTTTTTTTTTTGAAATGGGGTCTTGCTTTGTACTCTAGGCTGTCCCTGAACTCACTATGTTTAGCCCAGGCTACCTCAAACTCATGGTGATCATTCTGCCTCAGCCTCCTGAATGCTTGGTAGGTGAACTCTAACCACTCCAACCACTGTGCTATTCCTCCAGCCTGACCCTTTAAAAAATTAAAACAGGCTTAGGAATGTAGCTCAGTATGAAGGCCCTGAGTTCAGTTCTTGGTACTGGAAAAAAAAAGTGAGCAAACAAATCAGAAACCAACCTAACTAAAACAAAAAATAATTAATAACCAGAGCTTCGGGAGCTGGAGGAATAGCACAGCGGTTAGAACACTTGCCTACCAACTGCAAGGCCCTGGGTTTAATTCACCAGCACCAGATAAAACTAGGCATGGTGGTGCACATCTGTAATCCCAGCACTTGGTAGGCTGAGGCAGGAGAATTGCCTTGAGTTTGAGGCCAGATAGGTTTCAAAGTGAGTTCAGGACCAGTGTGAACTATGGAGTGAGGCCCTATCTCAAGAAAACAAAACAAAACAAAAACAGAGCTCCGATTCTCACTCTTAACAGCTGGAAGGAGATGATGGTTCTTTCTGCCTTGTGATTCTGAGTTAATCAGATGTTCAAACATTAGGACTGAAGGGCTGAGACCTGCAGTCTCACCAAGAGATTACAGAAAAGCTGGGTCTGTCTGCAGCTGTACCTCCCTGAATGGGTCCAATCTCATCAGAAAAGCTGGGCCCTATGGTGCAGGACTATAATCACAGCACTCTGGCATGCTGAGGCAGGAGGATTACCTTCAGTTGAAGCCCAGCCTGGGCTACCCAGTTAATGTAGGACAGCCTGGACTGCCGAGCAAGACCCTGTCATGCACACGTGTGTGTTCACGTGCACGCGCGCGTGTACACACACACACACACACACACACACTAAGGTTGGAGGAATACACGGCAGTTAGAGGGCCTGTCTAGCAAGTGCAGGCCCTGGGTTCAATTCCCTAGCACCACATAAGCCAGATAGGTGTGTGTATCATGCCTGTAATCCCAACACTCAGGAGGCTGAGGTAGAAGGATTGCTGGGAGTTCGAGGTCAGCCTATGCTACATAGTGAGTTCAGGACCAGTCTGGACTAAAGAGTGAGACACTGTCTCAGAAAAAAAAAAAAAAAGAGAGAGAGAGAGAGAGATTACAGGAAAACCTCCTTCTAAAGTGATTCCCTGAACAGTTCACGGTCCAGAGGTTCCTCCTGATTCCAGCATCCAAAGGGTTCAGCTTGGCCTTCAGAATTCTCAGTAGAGTTCTACCTTACTTCTCCTTGGCAACTGCCCTCCAACCACTAGCCCCTCCGGGTGATATTCCCTGCTTCCCCCCCTCCCCCACAATGCCTGGGGCCTTTTTGCCTCGGACAGTCTGTTGTCTTTGGTTCTCATTGTGGTGCTGAGGATTGAACCCACTGGACCTTTGCACTGAACTATATCCCCAGCCTTTTTTTTTTTTTTTTTCTTTTTAAGACATGGGCCTTGCTAAGTAGGTATTTTTTTTAGACAGGGTCTTGCTCTGTAGCTCAAGCTGGTCCTCAGATCACTATGTAGTCCATACTAGCCTTGGACTCAAGGCAATCCTCCTGTGTCAGACTCTCAAGTGCTGGAATTACAGACATGTGCCACCACATGGGCCCAGCTTAGGTGGTGCTGGGGAATCAACTCAAGGCCCTACACTTGCTAGGCAAGCACCTTAACTACTGTGCCATTTCTCTAGCCCAAGTAGCTAAATTAATTAAGGCTGGTATCTATTTAGTAATCTTCCTGCTTCAAGTCTCTCAAACTGTTGGGATTCCAGGTATGTACCACCACTCCCACTGGTCTGGTGACATATGTCTGAGATCCCTGCACTCAAGGGGCTAGGGTAAAGTGATCACAAATTGGAGCCTAGCTTGGGCTACATTGCAAGGCCCTGTCTCAAACAAGCAACAACAATCGAACAGAAAAAGACTTAAAAATCTAGCTGAAGGAGCTGAGGCAGGAGGATTGCCATGAGTCCAAGGTTAGCCTGGGCTACGTAGTGAGTTCAGGACCAGCATGGGCTACAGAGTGACATCTTGTTAAAAAAAAAAAAAACAAATATAATTTGCCT
Source organism: Ctenodactylus gundi (assembly GCA_004027205.1). Taxonomy (NCBI): domain Eukaryota; kingdom Metazoa; phylum Chordata; class Mammalia; order Rodentia; family Ctenodactylidae; genus Ctenodactylus; species Ctenodactylus gundi. The sequence goes on along the minus strand of PVKB01000741.1, from coordinate 263,638 downwards.
GGTTCCCAGGAGAAAAATAAATGAACTGTAAAAGAAAGACTATACAGAAGCCCTGTAATCCTAGCACTCAGGAGGCAGACGTAGCAGGAGCTCAAGGCTGGCCTGGGCTATATAGGGAGACCATATCTCAAACAATAACAACAACAACAACAAAACCCAAGAAAACTGGGTGTGGCACTACACATTTATAGTCCTAGCACTCTGGGATTCCAAGGTGGAGCCCAGTCTGAGCAATTTAGTGACTTAGGGAGACTTTGTCTCAAGATTAAAAAAAAAAAAAAAAGCTGGGCCTATAGTATGAAGTCCTGGGATTAATCCCTAATACCATCACCACCACCACCATAATAACAAACCCCCAAGACAAAAACTGAACAGAAAATAAAAGTCCCATTTTAATCTATGTGTGATATATATTTATATATTACAACTTGCTATTATATCATCTAATAATGTGCTTTTAATTTTAAGTCTCATGGTCCTTTGTCATTTTTTTTTTTTTTGACAGGTGTTGCTTTGTAGTCCAGGCTGGTCCTGGGCTCACTATATAGCCTGGCTGGCTTCAAACCCACAGCAATCTGGCCGTCCTTTTGTCTCAGACTCTCAAGAAGGAGGATCATAGGTAGGCACCACCATGTCCAGGTAATCTTTATGTGGCGCCGGCAAATCAAACACATAGACTTGCACAGGCTAGGCAAGAACTTTAACTAATGAGCTACATCTCCAGCCCTAATTTTTTTTTTCAGGGCCCCATGGCACAGGTTTGTAATCCAAATCCTCTGTGAGGCCCAGATGGGAAGACAAGTTCTAGACCAGCCTAGACAATGTATCATTTTGGGGAGACCCTGTCTCAAAATAAAAGCAGAAATGGTCTGTGCATGTTGTATAATGTGAAGGCCTTGGGTTCAACTCCCAGTACCACCAAAAATTAAACAAGGAGTGAACCCACATGGGACCCATTTCTGGGTAGCTTTCACCTTTGTCTTTTGTTTATAAATAAAGACCTTTTCTACACCTTGAAAAAAATATAACCCAAAACAACTCTTTTTGCCTCTTACCAGCATTTGAGCTCCAGGCCTACCTCTCCCTTCTGTCTGCCCTGCTTCTAGGGAGAATCATCGCCTTTGCTGCTTCTAGTAAGGACTCAGTGCTGGCTGCAGCCCCCTTGCAAAGTGCCATCTCTTTCCTGGTGCTTCAGAAAGTATGTCTCCAGTCACAGCCTCGCTTTCCCACACCTGGATCTTCCTGCACCCCCAGACACCGTCTCCGGGGACCCCTCTTTTTTGTTTTCTTTTTCTTTTCCTTTCTTTCCTTTCGTGTAATGGGATTGTGCCCGGGGTCTTCACACTGAGCTACATCTTCAATTTTTGATTTTGAGATAGGTTCTCGCTAAGTCGCCAGATTGCCCAGGCTGGTCTCCTACTTTGGTGATCCTTGTGACTCAGCCTCCCAGCGTGCTGGGATGACAGGCCTTCGCCACCGCCCCGGCCCCTGGGGTTCTTGCATGGTTCTGCCTGTCACCCCTTGGCCTTCTGCTTGCCTCCCAGAGTTCTCTCTCTGCACAAACACGGCCTCTCTGCTCACGTCGAGCTGGGCGCCTGTGCGGTCCGCGGCTCGGCTCACTCGGAGCGTCCCAAGCCCTGCTACCCCCGCCCCGCGCAGGCCACATGTCCGGTCGCCCCGAGCGCCAGCCCTGGCTCCCGGGCCTCCTGCCCCTCCGCGGCCCGGCCAGGCCCGAAGGGGGGCTGTCCCCGCTCCCCAGTCCCTGCCTGCGACCCAGGGGTTCGCCGCGGCAGCGGGTCCGGGACCCGACCTGCCTCCCGCCATCGGCGCCCCCTGCTGCCGTCACCGGGCCCGCGCCCCCTATCGCGGGCGGCGGCGGCCGCTCTGAGCCCATCCCGTAACCCGGGTCGGAGTTCTGGCCTGTGCCCCGCTGTCGGCGCCCCTGCCGCCTCGCCCAGTCCCGCGGCCCTGTGGCTGAAGGCCGAGGTCGCGCCAGGCCGCTGGGGGACTCGCTCGGGCTCCCGGCCTGGTCCCCGCCATCGCACCCTCTGACTCCGAGGCGGGTCCCACGCCGCGCCTCCGGGGGACCCGCGAGTCCGGGGTCACCCCGCCCCGCCGCGCGTCGCGGTCGCCGGGAGCCGGGCTGGGGCACCCGGGCCGCCGCAGGTCCCGGCCCGCCCCGGCCCCGCCCCGCCCCGGCCGGCCCCGCCCGCCCGTCCCCGCCGTCGCCATGTTGTGGCGCCGCCGCCGGCGCTGGGGACGCGCGCGGCCGAGCCCGGGACCCGCCGCCGCCGCCGCCAGGTAAGCGCCCGCCGCCCTGTCGCCAGGGACCCGGGGGGCCAGGCCGCCGCCGCCGGGCTGGGGGCCCGCGCGCCGCCGCCGCCGCCGCCGCCGGGCCCTGCCGTCCGACCCTCCGCGGGGACACGGCGACTTCCCGACCGCCGCCGCCACCCTCCCCCGGCGCCTCTTAGGGATCCCCTCTCCGCCGCCGCCCGGGGACGCCGCCCGCCGCCCCCCGCCCGCTGGAGATAACGGTGCCACCTGGCCCCGCCGGGACGCCCTGTCACCCGCGCTGGCGCCGGCCCGGGCGGGACGCTCGGAGCGAGCAGCGCCCCTCCGCGGCGCCCCTAGTGTCTGCGCCCCGCTGCCCCAGATGGAACCCCGGGAGCTTTCCCGCTCCGGAGTTGGGGTCCCGGAGAAGCGGAGCGGGTAGCCAGGCCTGGAGACCAGGGTACGCACAGTGTGTTCCTCTGCAGGGACTCCTCCTGCCAACCTGGGGTGGGGGAAGGCTCACTGTGACCGAGGGAGGACAGGGCAGCCTCTGGCCTTGAGCAGGGGTCGCCTGACCTTAGGGGTCCCCGCTCGGCACAACCCCACGGCCATGAGAACTGCTGTGGGCTTTTTAACTACTTTTTTTTTTGAGTAGGCCAGAAGTCGTGGATTGGAGCAAATCCACAGGCCCACGCGGACAAGTGGCTTTAGGGTCCCGGACCAGTTTAGATAGGACTGTGACTGGCAGGATGAGGGCGGCGCTGCTGGCGGGGTTTGCCCCCTGGCGTTCACCCGTGTTGATTCAGGGCCTGCAGCGGTTTGACCCAGGTGTGAGCAGCGTGGCCAAGCTCACAGATGCTCCGCAAAGTGGGTACTTTCTGAGTTTCAGGGATTTGTTCCTGAATGTTGCTGGCACCTGACCCGGTGAAACAGGGGTCTAAGGTAGGCACCTCTAATCAGTTTCCAAGTTTTCCTTTGATTGTGGCTTAATGTATTTAATTGGTGGTGTTCTTGTTTTTGAGATATACTCAGGAAATGTTGCCCAGGCTGGCCCAGAACTTCTCCTATCAAGGAGTTCTCTCTCGCCCCGCCTCACACCCCAAAAAAGGGATCCTTCTGTCTCTCAGCCTTCTGAGTAACTGCAACTCCAGGCAGGTGCCACTATGCCTGACTGTAAATTTATTTTGGTACCGGGTATGAAACCCAGGACCTTCACAGTGAGCTAAATCCCCAGCCTGTTTTTATTTTTGATTTTGAAATAAGGTCTCAACAAATTGCTAAGTTGCCCAGGCTGGGCTTGATCTTGGTGACCTTCCAGTCTTAGCCTGCTAAAGTGCTGGATGACAGACAGGCCTGTGCCCATGTGTCTGACTCCAACTGTACATTTTTACTGACCACTTACTTACTCATGCCCATGACTGAGCTAGGTATTGGGGGTACAGTGGTGAACCAAAAAGACACTATAGTTTAGTTTCAGAACTCTTAGCCTAGCAGGGAAATTCCCATAATAAATAATGAAGAAAATTCAACAAATCAGTTCTAGGAATTATTTTAGGTTCTTTGAACAAAAAACAAAAACAACAACAAAAAAAACTGTCCATGCTAGGTGTGGTAATCTCAGCATTCAGAAGGCTGAGGCAGGAGGACTGCCATGAGTTCAGGACCAGCCTGGAATACAGAGGGAGACCTTGCCTCAAGACAAAAAATAAAAATTGCCTTTACGCCAGGCATGATGGTGCAACTTGTAATGTTAACAACTCTGGAGGCTGAGTCAAGAGGATGGAAAATTGGAGACCAGCCTGGACGATTTAGCCTCAAAACGAAATTTTAAAAACTAGGGCAGGAAGGTGGGGATGTGGGAATGTAGCTCAGCTGCAGATCCCTTATCTGGCTTGCCTGAGGCTCTGGGTTCGATCTTTACTACTGCTAACAAAATAAAACAAGAGACACTCTTGGGGAGTTTTCATTTGTGTGTGTGAAAAGAATAATAAAATATATAATTAAAATATATATAAAAAGTGCTAAATGGCGAAGGGAAAACAAGTACAGTTTGAAGTATCTGGACCGGGATTTGAATTTGCATTAGAGTAGGCAGGTGAGGGTCCCTACCTGCCTTGTCTTAGCATGGTGTGGCAGGCCTGTAATCTTAGCACTTTGGGAGGCTGAAACAGGAGGATTGCAAGTCTGAGCTCCACCCGAGCAACCTAGCAACTGAGTGAGACCCTGTCTCAAATAAGTAATGAAAACGGGCTGGAGACGTAGCTCAGAGTAAAAGGCCCTGTGTTTACTCTCAGTACCGCAAAGAAGAAAGAAAGAAAGAAAAAGAAAGAAAGAAAGAAAGAAAGAAAGAGAAATAAAGAAAGAAGGAAAGAAAGAAGTGTCTTGTCTTTTTTTGTTTGTTTTTGTGGTGCTGGGATCAACCCAGTGCCTGGCACACGCTAGTCGAGTGCTCCACCCCCAGCCTCAGAAGGTGTTTTTGGAATGAAACTTTGAAGGAAGTCGTAAAGGAACCTAAAGGAGCCGTCATCTCCGACTACAGTGAGCACGAGGAAGGAAGGAGGGAGGGTGGGAGGCTGGTTTGAGTTGGGGGCATGGGAGGCTGCCCCAAGGAAGTGAAGTCGAGGAGGCAGCTGAGTGTGGAGTGTGGGCCATCTAGGAAGTGAAAAAAGCCCTGGGGCTGGAGGAGGAGAGGGTGGCCTGGATGGGTCCCTCGGCCTGTGGGTCCTTTTGCTAGCCCCAGTGGTGACTCTTGTCTTCAGGAACATTTACATTTTAAAAGGTCCCTGGCCTCCTCGTGGACTCTGTGCGTTGAGATAAGCCTGGAGGCCCGGGTTCCCCTACCAAGTGCCTCTGTATGGGGTGTTTGAAAGAGCCTCTAGCAGCAGGATCCTGGCCCCCCTCGAAGCTCAGCCTTTTGGAAGGGAGGGAAAGTGGGCTTGCCTTTAGGGAATACAGACCGACTTTCCTATACTTCATGCACGCTGTCATATTCCACTTAACCCTTGCTACATGTCTCCAGGTGGAGGAGCTCCCTGCCCAGTTCGGGGAAACAAGCCCTAAAAGGTGGATGACTTACCCAGGGCCACACTTGTTCCACAATCTAGATTTGAACCCAGATCTGCCTGATCCAGGAGCCTGCTGGTTGTGGAGTGAGACTACTGAAGTTTGCCTTTGCTTGTGTGATTCACTTAAGTTATTCAACTACTCTCTCTCTCTCTCTCTCTTTCTCTCTCTCCCCCCCCCCTCTCTCTCTCTCTCTTTCTCTCTCGACATGGTCTCCCTCTGTACCCCAGGCTGGTTCTGAACTCACTGTGGAGCTCAGACTGGCCTTGGACTCAAGACAGTCTGCCTGCCTCAGCCTCCTGAGTGCTGGGATTACAGGTGTGTGCCACCAAGCCCAGTTTATGTGATGCTGGGGAATCGAACTCAGGTACTTAGCCCTTGAGCTGTTCCTCCAGCCCTATTCAGCTTCTCTTGTGCCTTAGTTTCCTCATTTTCTTTCTTTCTTTGGTATTGGGCCTTCACATTGAACTGCATCCCCAGCCCATTTTTTATTTTTTGTTTTGAGACAGGATTTTGCTGAGTTGCCCAGGCTGGGCTTGAATGTATGCTTAATCCTGCCTCAGCGGTCCAGAGTGCCGAGATTACATGCGTGTGCCCCTGGGCCCAGCTTCCTCATCTTAGGTGAGAACGAAAGTGCCCGCTTGATAGGCTTGTTGTGTCGCTAAAGGAAGCATGTAAGTGGTTTAGCACTTAGTTCAAAAGTTAGTAGCAATTATTTAAATTTAAAAACAATCCACACTGTCTCTCAGCCATATCTGAGATTATTTTGGATGAGATAAACTGTGTAGGTAATTCAGTTCCTGACTTTTGTTTAATCTCTTTTCTCCTGCCTTTTAAATTAATTGGTTAATCTGTTTATTTTGGCTATCCTGGGGACTGAACCCAAAGTTTGTTTGTTTACTTATTTGTTTATTTTGAGACACAGTCTCACGCTGTAGTCTGGGTTGGTCCTGAACTCTGTGTAGCCAAGGCTGGCCTTGAACCACTCCTGCCTCAGCCTCTGGAGTGCTGGGATTACATGCCCATACCATGGCACCAGGCCAGCAAGACCCTTAAGGACCTCCCCCCTCCCCATTTCTGTGGTATAGGGAATCTAACTGAGGCCTTGCACTTGCGGGGCAAGTGCTCTAACTGTTACGCTAGCCCTCCAGCCCTGAACCCAAGGCTTTCTCATTGAACTATATCCTGAGGCCTTTACTTATTTATTTTGTGTTATACTCTTTGCTTTAATAATAAAACAATTTAGATAACCCAAGAGAAAAGGAAAATTTATCACATCTCATATTTTTGCCTGCCAGCTTATTTCTTTTTTATTTTCCCCCAATGTTCGAGTTTTCTTTTTATTATCTTTTTTTTCTTTTTTGAGACATGGTCTTGGTCTACAGTACACACTGGTCCAGAACTCACTATGTAGTCCATGCTGGCCTCAAACTCACAGCAATCCTCCTGCCTCAGCCTCCCAAGTCTTGGGATTAAAAGTGTATGCCATCATGCCTGGCTTCTGTGGTGCTGGGGAATCAAATCACGGCCTTGTTCTTGCTAGGCAAGTGCCTGTAATCTCTATGCTATTTATTCCTTAAGCCCCTTTTAATTATCTTTTTCTTTTTTCCCCTCAAGTTACTTTTATTACTATGTATCTGCAATACATAATAGTTCCATTAAACATAAGGCGCTGATGTACATACCTATGACATTACCATCATCAGTTTCTGTCCCCCCTTCCCATCGTCCCCTCCCTCTCCCACATTCCTCATTGCGTTCTACCAGATTGAGTCTTGCTGAGTTGCTAAATTGCCCAGGCTGGGTTGGAACTTGTGATCCTCGTGCCTCAGCTTCCCATAGTGCTGGAATTCTGAGCCTGCATCACCAGGCCTGGCTTCTCTTAATACCTTCATAGTGTGTTCCGTCACCCACTGGGTACTTTGACACTGTTAGAGCTTGTGGGTCCTCAGTACCTGGGAGAGGCCAAGTGTGTTACAGGATGAGCTACGATGTATGCAGAGTGGTTGGGAGCAGAGAGAGCTCAATGCCTGAGGAAGCCAGGAAGGCTGCAGGGAGTGGGGTAACTTTCTTGGGCTTTGGAAGAGCCATAATTTTGCAGGCAGAAGGATTGAGCCAAGGATGTTCAGGCAGGGAGAGCCAAAATGTGAGCATGTGGAACCCTGAGAGGCCGGTATCTGGGAACGAGCCTGGCATGCTGAGCTGGGGCTGGGAAAGGCAGGTCATGGGTTTGTACAGCCCACGGAGGGACTGGGGAATGTGAGATGTACTGGACAGGGTCCATGATGGAGTTTGCCAGGGTGTTTTCTCTGGGATCCATTGTTTTGTCTTGTTTTTGAGATAGGCTTGCCCTGTGTTCCAGGCTGTTCCTAGCTCACTGTATAGTCCAGGATGGCCTCAAATTCATGGCAACCTGCCTCAGCCTCCTGAGTGCTGGGATTACAGGCATATGTGACCACTCCCAGCTAATCTTTATGTGGTACTGGGGAGTCCACCCAAGGCCTTCTACATGCTAGGCAATAGCTCTAACTGCTGAGCTACACTGCCACCCCTCCGGCATTTGGCTTTGTAGGGCACTCAGCCAGTTGGGTGCAGGGAGACTGAGTCACGAGCAGAACTTGGGCGAGACCAATAGATAGAATATTAACTGACCATGAGAAATGAAATTGCACAATGGCAGATATTTCTGTCCCCTGGCTGCCTCCCTTCCTACCCCACCTTCTGGCCACTGGACATAGGAACATACTTTTGCTTGTGTTCTTCCTGCTTCAGGAGGAACATACTTTTCTGTTTGCTCCTTTTTTTCTTTGCAGTTGTGGGGATTGAGCCCAGGCCCTTCATACTGAGCTACCTTCCAGCCAGTTTTTAGTTTTGATTTAGAGACGGTCTTGGTAAACTGCCCTGAATGTGTAATCCTTTGGCTTCAGCATCTCACAGCGCTGGGATTACAGACCTGCACCACTGGGCCCAGCCCTGTTCTCTTTATTTGTTTAGAGACAGGGTCTCGCTCTGTAGTCTAAGCTGGTCCTGAATTCACTCTGTAGCCTAGGCTGGCCTAGAACTCAAGGCAATCCTCCTGTGTCAGCCTCCTGAGTGATGGGATTACAGACAAGTGCCACTGTGCCCAGCTACTTTTTATTTGGTACTGGGGATCAAACTCAAGTCTTTGTGCATACTAGGCACACTCTCTAACCACTGAGCTATGCCGTCAGTTCCAAACCTTTTTTAAAAAAAACCATAATCTTCCTTCAAGAACTGCTCATTGTAGCTAGCAATACATTTTTTTTTTTTTTTTTGCTCTGTAGCCCAGGCTGGTCCTAAACTAACTGTGTAGCCCAGGCTAGCCTTGGACTTAGAGCAATCCTCCTGTCTCTTCCTCATGAGTGCTGGGATTATAGGCATGTGCCACCACATCCAGCTTTATGTGGCAGCTTTATGTGGTGGTGGAGAGTGAAGTCAGGGCCTTGCACTTGCTAGGCAAGTGCTTTAACCACTATGCCATTCCTCCAGCCCCCAACAATACTTATTAATTGATACAATAAATGATTCTGTGTCATGAGGGTAGAATCCTGGTCTTGGAAATTCAAGGAAGAGTAGGGAATCTTTTTTTTTTTTTTTTGTGGCAGTACTGGAAATTGAATCCAGAGCCTTGCACAAGTAGGAACGTGTTATAATTTTGAGATAAGCTCTTAGTAAGGTACCCAGGTTGGTCTTCAACTTGCAATCCTCCTGTCCCAGCCTCTTAAGTAGTTAGGTATGGCAGCACTTATCTACAATTCCAGCACTCAGAATGATTGTGCTTTTTTTTTTTTTTTTTTTTTTTTTTTTTTTTTTTTTTTTTTTTTTTTTTTTTTTTTTTTTTTTTTTTTTTTTTTTTTTTTTTTTTTTTTTTTTTTTTTTTTTTTTTTTTTTTTTTTTTTTTTTTTTAAAGACAGGGGCTCATTCTGTAGTCCAGGCTGTTCTGGATTTCACTGTGTAGCTCAGGCTGACCTCGAATACACAGCAATCCTTCTGCTTCAGTTTCCCCAAATGCTGGGATTACAGGTATGTACCACCATGCCTGGGTTATTTGCTGTTGAGGAATGGAACTCAGGGGCTTGTTCTTGCTATGCAAGGGCTCTCACTGCTGTGCTATTCCTCCAGCCCCAGGAGTAACATTTTTAAAGAAATATCAGAAAAGGAGGCCTCCTGGAACTGATGGTGGGGCTATGCAGCTCTTAAGTGCAGTGGCAGGAGCAATCTAGGCAGATGAGTTGGAAGTAGTTTTGAACCGAGCTTTGAGTTGCATTTCGAAGAGGGATTGGTTTGGATCTGGGGTCCCCGCACGCTGAGCCCAGGACGGGTTGCTGTTCTGTGGCCTTGGAAGGACCTGGCTGCTGGGAAGCTCAAGTATCCAGTAGAAGACCAGCAGAGTGCAAAGCTCCGCCCCTTGTCAGCACGCCCCTAGGAGGTTCTAATATTGTTGCTGATTGGCAGGAGGCGGAGCTTCACACCCTGCTCCCTTAACTGTTGCGGATCCCATTTCAAAGCTATCCTCCAACAACTTACTGCCAATAAGTACTCTTTCCGCCCTATCCCCAGTCCATGAGAAAACGTGGGTCGTGGGTCGCGGGTCGCGGGTCGTGCAGTCCCTCCTGTAAGAAAGGTGGGAGACTACTGGATCGGGATGTTTGTCCTCTGCACATTGGAGATGAAAAACAAAGTTACTGGTCCCTACAATTCAGCCCATTACCAGTGAGCTCCTCTGTGGCTGCGAGCCTTTGCAAGGTTTGAACTTCATCTGATACTGTGCGTGGCGCTGGTCCTGGCGCGAGGTACTGGGAATGGAACCCATGGCCTTCACATGGAGCTACATCCTAGCCCCTTTTATTTCTTGTTTTTATTTTGAGAGAGGATCTTGCTTAGTTGCCCAGTTTTCTTTTACTACAGCTTCTAAAGAAATCAGCCCTTGGGGCTGGCGGTGTAGTTGAGTGGTTAAAGTGCTTGCCTAACAAGCAAGGCACTGAGTTCAATTCTCTAGCACCACAAAAGCCGACGTGGTAGCCTGTAATCCCAGAACTTGGGAGGCTAAAATTTCAAGGTCAGCCTCTATGACACAGTGAGTTCACATCCAGCCTGGACTACAGAGCGAGACCCTGTCTCAAGAAAAAAAATATCAGTCCTTGCTGGGAGTGGTGCAGGCTTGTAATCCCAGCACTCTGGGAAGTTGAGGCTGGAGGATTGGAAGTTCAAGCCTATCCTAGGCACTTTAGAGACTTAGCGAGACCCTATCAAAAAAAAAAAAAAAAAAAAAAGGCAAGAAAAAAGAAAAGAAAAGGGGTGAGAATGAGAAAACAAAAACAGAAAAAGAAAAAGAAAGAAAAATTGATCGTTTTCATGTGTTACCCTGGGCGTTTTTCCTGTAGACCACTGGGCTCAGCCTCCTGAACATCCATGTCCTTCTGCCAGAGGTCTGGGTGTGACAACTGGGTGATCAGGGGGTTATAGGGGGGTTTCCCTGTGTGATTCTCACTGGCATCCCTGGGGTTTCCCCCTTTCAGGGTCTCAGCCCAGCCTGGGGTCCAGGGATGTTGCTACTTTCTCTTTCAAGTCTGTGGGTATAGGATCACATTACCTACACTGCCCCCCAACAAGCTGGAGGCAAGTGGAGTGGGCCATAGCTCTGTTCTTAAATTTTTTCTTTTCTAGTACTGGTGATAGAATCCAGGGCCTTCACACTGAGCTGTACATCCTCAGCACTTTTTAAATATTTGTTTTGAGATAGGGTTTCATGAAGTCACTGAGTTGTGCAGGTTGAGCTTGAACTTGCTATTCCCCTGCCTCAGCCTCCTAGGGTACTGAGGTGACAGGCCTGTACCACCAGGCCTGGCTAGAGTATGTACTTTATATTTACGATTCTGCAGAGCCTTTTGGCAACCAGGCTGTCCTCATTCCATGGTGAGCAGTGGTGCTGAGCTGAGCAGGTGCAGGCATCAGAGTCCTGCAGCCTGACCTTTGCCCCCAGGAGTCCCCTGGTGGAAGCAGCTGGAGGCCAGTTTTAGGAAGGTCTTAGGAGGTGTGGCTCCTCCCCCTTGGCCATCCTTCCAGGTGACTGAGTTGGCCTCTGGGGAACACTCTGTGGTGCCTGAGGTGGTTTGAGTAGCCCTGGGAAGGGGGAAGGTGATGGCAGGATGGGACCTCCTCTTTCAGTACTTTAGTTGTTGCCCCTTGACGCTGCTTCCCGAGGTGCCAGTCCCTTCAGGAGAAGGGAGTTCCTTGTCCACAAAACAGGAGCCCCTGTGCCTACCCATCCTTCATTATTATACTTCCTGCCTCTGTCTAAGGCGGGTGTGTCTGGCCTGTGGCCCACTGTTTCCCCCTGATTTTAGTGCATACATATATTCTATCAATTATATATTTATTTATTTAGTGGTAGTGAGGATTGAACCCAGGGCCTTTGCATTGAGTTATATCCCTAAGGGGCACCCCCCCTTTTTTTTTTGGACAGGGTCTTACTCTAGTCCAAGCATATCCTGAACTCACTATGTAGCCCAGCCTGGCCTCAAACTCAGGGCAGTCTTCCTGCCTTAACCTTGTACAGGCGTGTGCTACCATACCTGGCTTCCCAGGCCATGTTGCCTGTTCCATTTTGAGACAAAGCTCACTAAAGCACTGAGTTGCCCAGGCTGGACTCAAAAAATTGTGATCCTCCTGCCTCAGTTTCCCAGAGTGCTGGGGTTATAGGCCTGTACCACTAGGTGCAGCTATATTATATATTTTATGTGTGGCCTAAGATGGGTATCTTCACTTTAAAAAAAGGAGGGGGCAAAGCTGGCCATAGGTTGGACACGCCTGATCTAAGTGTCTCTTTTCTTTTTCTTCTTCTTTTTAATTAATTAATTTATTTTTGAAAATGCCTGGAGCCTAGGGCTGGAAGAATGGCACAGTGGTTAAAGTGCTTGCTTTGCAAGGGCAAGGCCTTGAATTCAATTCCCCAGCACCACATAAGCTGGGCGTGGTCGCGCATGCCTGTAATCTCAGTACTCAGGAGGCTGTGGTAGGAGGATTGTCCTGAGTCTAAGTCCAGTGAGTTCAGGACCAGCTTGGGCTACAGAGCAAGACACTGTCTCAAAAAAAAAAATAAATAAAAATAAAAAAGAAAGAAAAAAAGAAAAAAAATGCTTAGAGCCTTATGCATGCTAGGTTATCACCCATCACCCACATCTGAGGTGTTTGCATTTCACCTCAGATATCCCTTTAAAATATTTACAACCTGGGAGAGGTTATAGGCTTAGTAGTTCATCAATAAAATATAGCAATTGAGTCAAACAAGAGAAATACTGGTATTGGGCCCTGGCAGGCACTTGGGAACAAGGACATCTGAAGGGAGGGACATACTCCTGTGTGATGGCAGAGGGATGGTGAAGAAAGCATAAGAAAACTCATAGCTGTGTGCAGGCCTATAATCCTAGCACTCTAGGAGGCTGAGCCAGGAGAATTCCAAGTTTGAGCTCAGCCTGGGCAACTTAGTGAGAGCTTGTCTCAAATTAAAAAAATTAAGGAAAGACCCTGGGCATGTAGCTCAGAGAGAAAGCCTCCGGTACTGGAAAAGAAAAGAAGGAAGGAAATTAAAAAAAAAAAAAGGAAAGAAAACGTTCTGTGTGTACTGGCTGCTGCAAAAGAGGGCTGCTGGGCCCCCCTTGCCAATGTTGGCCAGTCTGTCAGCCCATTGGTTGCTGTGTGGGGTGCAGTTGTGTGGGCCTGCCTTGGTCATAGGCGAGCTTTTAAAGGTTGGGGAGAATTTTTTTTTTCTGTTGCTTTAAAAACTCATATATGCTTAGTTAAAAAATTTGGAGCCTTCAAGGAGAAACCAGGCCCCTCCTGTACTGGCTAGGTGGGTGAGCCGTACTCGTGGATAGAGGAGAGGGAGCCTTTAGCAAGGAGCCCCAGGGATGTTGCTTAGCTACCCTACCCCCACCTGGATGGAACCTTGTACCTGGACACTCCAACCTCGAAGTCATAGAGTCCCAGCAGTAGTCCCCACCAATCCCTGCTGCCCCTGTCCTGTGGCCTCAGCTCCTCCCTCTGCCTTCTGGTCCCAGGTTATACCACCATATGGCTGCTGTCACTTGTAGAACTGAGGGTGGTCTGTGTGATTGCAAAATATTTTGATTTCTGGCTGGGACTGTATCTCAGTGGTTAAAGCGCTTGCCTCCTGTGCACAAGGCCCTGTGTTTGAGTCCTAGCACCACACAAAGATTAATCAGGCGTACTGGCACATGCCTGTAATCCCAACACTCAGGAGGCTGAGGCAGGAGGATTAGTTCAAGGCCAGCCTGGACTTCATAGTGAGTTCAGGACTTGCCTAGACTACACAGCGAGACCCTGTCCCCCAACCCCTGCCCCAAAAGAAGGCAGATGTTTAAATTAAAAATGTTTCTTCCAGTAAAAGACCCGTTGCCATGAAGCCCCTCAACACCCTTCCCCTGGCTTTGAGCACACTCACCCCATTGTTCTTGCTGATTTCTGAATCAGTTGTCAGAGTCCTCTTCCTGAGTACCTTAAGTTGTCCTGACTGTGTTCATGTCCTGCTTCACTCAAAACGTTGACCTTTCATGTTTTTTTTTTTTTTTTTGGACTCTGGAGAAGAGCCAGAAGTCCCTTGGTGCCAGATCCAGTGACTAAGGTGAATGAGGACACACTATCGTGCCCTTAGGAGCGCGCCTTCCTGTTGGGTGGCAGTTGGCCACAGCATTCACTGTATTTTGACTGTACCTCGGAAAGACTGTCAGGAAGGGCCTTCCGGACTGCTTCAGACAGGGGCAGAACAAGGGATGGGCGTGCTTGGGGTGAGGAAGGACTTCAGGAAGGGGCATGGCAGTGTGTCCGTCTCTGTATTGATTTTTTTTTTTTTATGTAACCAACCGTTCACCGTCTGTTCTGGGCCCACCTTATACATTCCGTCCAATTCTTGTGTGCCTCCTGACGCTGTCAGTCTGTCAGTTTGTCCGTCGGTCAGTCAGTCTGTCCATCTGCCCCTCCTGGGGTCTGCCAGGCCCACGTGGGCGGGGCTTAGCTTGTCTGGAAGGAAGCCTGACTCAGGTGCTCCAGTCATGTTGTTGAATTCTGTGAATGAATGAGTGAGTGAATGAGTGTGGAGGTACACCTAGTGGAGGCCAGGGCCGACCCTCGGCTGTGGGAGGAGCCTCAGGACACCGTGGGCTGGAGCCAATATGTGCTTGCTGACTGTGGCGCTGGGCAGGCTGTGGTGAGTGCGAGGAGGCATGTGAGGGGGGTGGGTCATGGCCTCCATAGACCTGGGATCCTCAGCAACCTGGCCAAGGCCGAGGGCATGTGCTCAGCCATGTGAATGACTCTAGACTGGTTATTAAAATTATTATGATTTTTTTCCCGTGGTACTGGAGATTGAGCCCAGGGACTTCACACTGAGCTCCATCTCTAACCCTGTATTAGCTTTCGGTTTTGAGACAGGGACTTGATAGATTATTAAGTTGTCCAGGCTGGGCTGAAACTTGCAATCCTCCTGCCTCAGCCTTTCAAAGGGTTGATTTTCTTTTCTTTTCTTTTCTTTTTTTGAGGCAGAGTCTCACTTTGTAGTCCAGGCTGATCTCGAACTCACTAGGTAGCACTGGATAGCCTAAAACTAATCTTCATGTGGGTCTGGGAATTTGAATCCAGGACCTTGCATATGCTAGGCAAGCACTTTAGACACTGAACTAGGTCCCCCACCCCACCCCCAATCCTCAGTCTCAGTTCAGAAAACAAATGTTCAATGCCAGCCTGGGTAACATACCAAGACCCTGTCTCAAAATAAAATAATAAATTAAATATAGTATAGTAAAGTAGAGTAAAATATTTAGAGAAATCTTATTGGTAAAAAGACATTTAAGCTGAGATCAGAAGGTGATGAGTGACTGCAGAGTATCTGAGGGTGGAGAGAGGGTGGGGCATAGCTCCTCCTTAGAGTGCTTGCCCCACCTAGAAAGTGCAAGGCCCTGGTCTGGATCCCCAGCACTACATAAAAGTTAGGTGGGTGTAGTGGTGCATCCCTGTAATCCCAGCCCTGTAGAGGCTGAGGCAGGAGGACTTCTGTGAGCTTGAAGTCGGCTTGGGATCCACAGTGAGTTCAGGACCAGCCTGAACTACAGAGAGAGACTCTGTCTCAAAAAACAAACAAATCCCAAACCAACAAAACAAAATAAACTGAGGGTGGAGAGAGAAGCTGTGAAACTCTGAAGGTGGAGAGTGCTGGAGGCTGGAAGCTGGAGGCCATTAAGGAGCAGGGGAGGGCCACCTGGAGGTTCTGACTTAATTGATCTAAGCTGGGCTCAGGGAAAGACTTTACAGCTGCTCCCCAGGCACTCTTTTCTTTTATGCTTCCTTCCTTCTTTCTTTCTTTCTTTCTTTCTTTCTTTCTTTCTTTCTTTCTTTCTCCTTCTTCCCTTCCCTTCCTTTCTCTTTCTCCTTTCATAACTAAGGAATGAGCCTAGAGCATTCACACTGAACTATACTCCTAGTTTTTGATGTTATTTTATTACTATTATTAATTTTTTTGGGGGGGGTACAG
Source organism: Ctenodactylus gundi (assembly GCA_004027205.1). NCBI lineage: Eukaryota > Metazoa > Chordata > Mammalia > Rodentia > Ctenodactylidae > Ctenodactylus > Ctenodactylus gundi. The sequence goes on along the minus strand of PVKB01000741.1, from coordinate 247,737 downwards.
GGTCTCACTCTGTAGCCCAGGCTGGCCCTAAACTCACTCTTTAGCCCAGGCTGTCCTTGGACTCATGGCAATCCTCTCCGGAGTGCTGGGATTATAGGCATGCTCTATCTTGCCCAGCTTTCTGTGGTGCCGGGAATCAATTTCAGGGACTTAATGTGAGGCAAGCGCTTTAACTGCTATGCCATTCCTCCAACCCCTATTATTATTATTTCATTTTGAGACTTAAGTTGCTCAGGGTAGGCTAGAAAATGTAGTCTTCCTGCCTCGGCCATCCAGCCCAAATCCTTGTAATGTACCCAAGCTTGGAATCACTGGTTAAAGGGTTAAATAAGCCCCTGTCCCTGGTATTATGGTGGTGGGATTTCAATGGGCAATTGAGCAGGAGACTCCAGCATGCATAGGAAAGCTATGGCTGAGCCTGGGTCTCTGCCGGGAGCCTCAGGAATCTTAAACCCTTTTGATTTGTGGACCTTTTCTAATTTGGTGACTCAGCCTCTCTGGATCTCAGTTTCCTTGTTTGTGAGCAGCTCACAGTTAATGGTTTCCTCGAGTCGCTTTGGCTCTGACAGGCTCTGGGATTCTATGCCGGGGAAACCGCTAATCTAGAACAATGCTTTCTAATCCTGGTCTTGCATCAGGCTAAGGCTTGTCATCACTGCGGCAAGGACAATGCCAGGTGTCCCAGTACTGGTGGAAGGGGAGTCGTGCCATAGTCAGTGGCACCCTGGGAAGATGCAGGCATTGGGAAACTGACATGCGAACAGTGACCTCTTGTCCAGAGCTCAGAGTCCAGAACAGCTTGTCCCTGGGGCCCAGGGGGTGCTGAGTACCCATCCTAGTGCTGGCTGTGGTTCAGTAAAGGCCTTGTGTGTATGTGTGGGTGGGTGGAGGGGTGTTTTCTTTCTTTCTCTCTCTTTTTTTTAAGTTTTAGTTATAAAGTAAGAGAAAATGGTAAGGAAGTCAGCCCACTGGTACAGGCACACTGGAAGGCTGAGGCAGGAGGATCACAAATTTGAGCGTGGCCTAGGCAACTTAGTGAGTTTCTGTTCAAGAAAACAATAAAGGGCTGGAGAGATGGTCCCAGTGGTTAAAGGACCTGAGTTCGATTCCCTGGCACCACATAAAGCTGGATGTGGTGGCACACACCTGCAATCCCAGCACGGAAGGCTGAGGTGAGGATTGCTGTGAGTCCAAGGCCAGCCTGGGCTACACAGTGAGTTCAGGATCAGCCTGGGCTACAGAGCAAGACCCTGTCTCAAAACAAACAAACAAGCAAAAAAAAAAAAAAAAAAAAAAAAAAAAAAAAAAAAAAAAAAAAAAAAAAAAAAAAAAAAAAAAAAAAAAAAAAAAAAAAAAAAAAAAAAAAAAAAAAAAAAAAAAAAAAAAAAAAAAAAAAAAAAAAAAAAAAAAAAAAAA
>PVKB01000741.1:69500-246221 GCA_004027205.1 Ctenodactylus gundi | reverse complement strand
GTCAGGCAGCCCTGAAAGTGTGAGCCCCTTTCAAAGGGAGCAGCATGAGGAAATGGTCACTCTCTATGTGCCCATACCTGAGGGTGCCCCAGGTGACTGGGAGGAGTGGCCACCTGGGCCTCGGAGGCCTGGTGCTCAGGCCAGCGCCCCGTCTCTGCAGCGCCCTGTCTCTGCAGCTGCATGGAGTCTGCTGCATGGACAGGCTCGCTGCATGGCCAAGCAGAAGCCGCTGCTGGGGTGCCCTGTTGTCTAAGTAAAGACCAGGTCCGCGCCTTGGAATGCTCAGGGTTCCCGGAAATACTTACTGCAGGATGACTGACCTAAGATATCCCAGGGGCCTGATTTTGGGCATCTGTGCTCATTGTCTGCTTGTTAATGTTCTGAATGGTGCTGCATGCCTGTCATCCTAGCACTTTGCTGGGCTGAGGCAGAAAGACCACAAGTTTAAGCCCTCTCCTCCAATCCCTCCAGTCAATTTAGAGACTCTGTCTCAAAACAAAATATGAAAAGTCCTGGAGATGTACTTCAGTGGCAGAGCAACCCTGGGGGGATTTGCAGGGGCACAAAAGAGAAAGAAAAAAGGGAAGATCCATGTAAGGAAAGGAAAAAACCTTCCCCATTATCCTTCAGTAGAATAGGCATGCATGGTTTCTTCCTGCCCCTTCTAAATTTTTCTAGTAATGTTGTCTATATCACTACTTAGAATCCAGAATAGTGGGCTGGAGGAATAGCAATGTGGTTAGAGCACTTGCCTTAATAAGCACAAGGCCCTGAGTTCAATTCTCCAGGACAACATAAGCTGGGTATTGTGGCACACACCTGTAATCCCAGCACTGGGGGAGGCTGAAGCAGGAAGACTGCAAGAAGCTTGAGGCCAGCCTGGGCTCCATAGTGAGTTCAGGACCAGCCTGGACTACAGTGTGAAACCCTGTCTCAAAAAAAACCAACCAAACCAAACCAAACAAAAAACCTACCAAAAATAAATACTGAGTTGTGAAAGTTAAGGTGAAGTTGGGGATTCAGGATTAGAATGAGAAAGGATAGGATTAGATAACTATGGAGTGCAGGCCTGTAATCCTAACTACTTAGGAGGCTGAGGCAGGAGGATCACAAGTTTGAGGCCAGCCTGGGCAACTTACCGAGACCTTGTATTAAAGTGAGGGAGGCTGGGGCATAGCTCAATGATTAAAGAGCTTGCCTAACAAGAGCAAGGCTCTGAGTTTGACTCCCCAGCACCACATAAAATAGCTGTGGTGGTGCATGCCTGCAATCCCAGCACTCGGGTTGCCGTGAATTCGAGGCCAGTCTTGGCCATGTAGTGAGTTCAGGACCAGCCTGGACTATGGAGTAAAACCCTGTCTCTAAATAAATAAATATGCCCAAATCAAGTGAGGATGTAGCTCAGACAGATTACTGGCCTACCATGCATTTAATTCAGGGAACTAGATGTTTCACTCAGGCATCTGTGAGTCTGTGTGCCCACGGAACTGCTGGCCAGCAGTGTCTTGCTTTTGTTTTCTGTACTGTGAGTTGAATCCAAGGCGGTTCATTGCACACTGAGCTATGATCCATCCCCAGCCTTTTGATTTTTTTTTTTGTTTGTTTTGTTTTGTTTTTGCTGAGTCACTAAATTGTCCAGACTGGGCTTGAATTTGTGATTCTCCTGCCTCAGCCTCCCAGAGTGCTGGGATTGCAGCCCTGTGCCACCCGGCCAGCTTTAACCAGTGCCTGTGAAGACCAGCCAATTAAGCCTGAGTCTCAGGTGGCATTGATGGATCTTTCAGTGGCGAGCCATGCTCCCGAGGTGGATCTCAAGGCCAGCTGCAGCTGGGACATACCTAGTTTAAAGAAGAGGGCCCTGTGGGTGCTTAGTACCTGCTTCTTGCATGTCCTGTTCACCCTCTCCAGGTCCTGTGATTTCCCCAGTTAACCTGCCCCCGTCCCTGCTCCCTCCCTCTGCTCCCCTTACTGGAGTGGGTATTTAAACACTGGCAGAGAAGCTGTGTGTTGGGGGTGACTAGGCTGTAAGATCCCTGGCCCCTCAGGCCATGCGTCCCCCTGGTCAGCACCCAGGCTGCTCTGGAAACCCATTAGGCCACTGGGTTTGCAGGTCTGTAATCCTAACTGCTTAGGAGGCTTAGGCAGGAGGATCCTCCTCGCAGACACTTGGATTTGCTGGGTGGCAAGCATCTAAGTCATTAGCTCTCCATGGCAGATTCATTTCACAGACGGGGAAATGTGCCAAGGATACACGCCATAGCCAGCAGTCGCTGAGTTGGGCCTTGAACCTGATGTGGGGGGTTTTTGCCCTCTGACCTGCCGCAAGGTTGCAGAAGAGGGGGTGAGGTCCTGGACTGGGAGCTTCCTCCTAGTCTACCTTTGGGGCCCGTGTTGAACGTGTGTGATATCTGCACGGGCGTGGTCAGGGTCAGGCTTTAGGTTCTCTTCCCTCTTTTCCCACTCACCTCCTCCCACACTTATGAGCCATTTTGTTCTTTCCACAGGTGGCGTTTGGCCCTGAGACCATGTGCCTAGGCAGTCCACGCTCCCTGTGCAGTTCCCCCATCCCTGCCATGCCCCACAGGCCCCCGGTGTGACAGCCTCACGAAGGTATGGCGCCGACCCTGCCTGAGCCCACCTTGCATGAGAGAGCTTGTCTGTGCCTTGGGATTGGTCTGGTTTAGGTGGTAAGACATGTGTAGTGAAATGTCATTGTTTTTAAGTGTACAGCTCAGTGACGTTAAGTACATTCCCCAGCCATTACCACTGTGCATTTCCAGAAACTTCTCTCATGCCATATTGAAACACTGTACCCTCAAACAACTACTTCCTGTTGCCCCTACCCACATCTATCCTGGTAAACTGCAAGTGTACTTCTTTCTGCCTTTGCCTTTTACTCTCTCTCTCTCTCTCTCTCTCTCTCTCTCTGTCTGTCTTTCTCTCTTTGTGGTGGTGGTACTAAAGATTGAGCCCAGGGCCTTCACACTGAGCTACACCCCCCAGCCCATTTTTATTTTTGGTTTTTAGGTAGGATCTCACTATGTCACTATGTTTTCCAGGCTGGGCTCTAACTTGTGGTCCTCCTGCCTCAGCGTAGAGTATTGGGATTATAGGCTTTGTCTACCAGGCCCTCTGGGCTTGAACTTTTGACCTTCCTGTGTCAGCCTCTCAGTGCTAGAATTACAGGCATGTGCCACCATGCCTGGCTCCTCCTTGCTTGTTTTCCTGTCCTGTGTTATTTTGGAACAAATCTCAGACATCAAATTATTTTATCTATAAGTGTTTCACTATCTTAAAAAGATAAGGACTTTTTAAAAAATGAGGTCTGGCTGTTTTCTAAGCTGATCTCAAACTCCTAGGTCCTGTGATCTTCCTGTCTCAGCCTCCTGAACTACATAGTGAGTTCTTGACATGCTAAGATAAGGGGTCTAATTCTTCCGTTTTGTCTGAAGATGGAAAGGTTCACAGTGATGGACCTTTGGGCACAATAGTTCCTTAGTGATTGTTCCTGTGGACCAGCTTGGACCTGTACAGAACCATGCTTGTGACCATACCTGAGTACTGGGTCTGTGGCCAAGCTGGGCTGCTGGTGAAAGGTTGACTAAGGTCAAGTCTGAGCAGTCATGTGAAGGAGAGGAGGGAGGAAGAAGCAATTGAGAGAGAGAAAAAGTAAAGTGTACAGAGAACTCCAAAACTTTATATCAGTGTGACTGCAATATGCATGTGGCAGAGACCGGATCCCTGGCCTGATGTCGCCGAGGTCCTGAGCATGAGTCACTCTAGTCTCAACCAGGTTTCTACTACTACAGTAGAACCGTGCACACTGGATAGTTTACAAACAATGGGAGAAGATTTGGCCTCCACTTCTAGAGGCCTGGAAGTCCAGGATGGAGGTACCATGTCAACTGAGGGCCTTCCTGCTGTGCTGTAACCTTGACAGAAGGGTCAGCGGCAGGCACACAGGACAGAGGAAGTCTGCCCAGACCCATCCTTAACATCTGAAAGTGCACTGACTCCCCTCGTCCCTTCCCATTCATGGGGGTGGGAGCCTCAGGCCTGCTGGCTTCACACAGGCCCTGTCTCCTGTGCTGCTGCAGAAACGCCAAAGTGGTGGTGGCATTCAGATCACAGCAGCAGCGTAGGTATAGTAAATGATTTTTGACTTGTGATTTAAAAAAAATTAAATTAGCTAATTAATTTGTGTCTTGATATGGGAGGTGGAACCCAGGGCCTTTGCATTGATCTACATCCTCAGCCCTGTTTTGTTTTGTTTTTCACATATCACATCCCTTTCCCCTTCCTACCCTCTCAGCCACCTCCCCCACATCCCTCTTCGCTTTCCTTCCTTCTCTCTTTTACTATTTTTATGGTTGGCTATCTCCTATTAGAGAAACCATACGAAATTTAGCTTTCTGTGTATGATTTATTTTGCTAAGCACAAGGGTTTAAGGTGCATCCAGATTCTTACAAATGACTCAGATTTGTCTTTCCTTATGACAGAGTAGTACTCCACTGTGTATATGCACATCTTCTTTAGTCATTCATCTGTTGTTGGGCATATTGGCTCCTTCCAAGATGTGGCTATTATAAATTGTGCTGCTATACCCATGGGTATGCATGGACCACTGTAGTACAGTGACTTTATCTCTTTTGGGAAGATACCCAGAAGAGATATAGCTGGGTCAAGTGGGATGTCGATGTTCAGTTTTCTGAGGAATCTCCACACTGCTTTCCATAGTGGTTGTACCAGTTTGCAGTCCCGCCAGCAATGTAGGAGGGTTCCTTTTTCCCCATAGCCTCACCAATATTTGTTATTTTTTGAGTTCTTAATAGCAGCCATTCTTACTGGAACCTCAGTGCTGTTTTGATTTGCATTTCTCTGATGGCTTAAGATGCTCAGCCCTGTATTTACATTTTTAAATTTGTAAGGGCTACAGGAATGGCACATTGGTGCCTAGCAAGCACAAGGGCCTGAGTTTGATTCTCCAGCACTATATAAAGCTGGGCATGGAGGCACATGCCTGTAATACCAGCCCTCAGGAAGAGGAGGATTGCCTTGAGTCCAAGGTTAGCTTGGGCTACATAGTGAGTTCTGGACAAGCTTGGGCTACATAGTGAGTTCTGGACAAGCCTGGGCTACAGAGCGACACCCTATCTCAGATAAATAAATAAATTGTTAATTAATTCAGAGACTGTATGTCTGTATACCAGCACTCTGGGAGGCCAAGACAGGAAGATTGCATATTCAAGCTCTGCCTGGGCAATTTAGATACTTAGTGAAAGCTGGATATGGTGGCTCACGCCTGTAATTCCAGCACTTGGGAGGCTGAGGGAGGAACATTGCCATGAGTTCAAGTCTGGCCTGGGCTACATAGTCAGCTCAGGACTGGCCTGGACTACAAAGTGAGACCCTGCGTTTTAGAGAGAGAGAGAGAGAGAGAGAGAGAGAGAGAGAGAGAGAGAGAGAGAGAGAGAGAGAGAGAGAGAAAGAAATGGTCTAGGGAAATAGGGTAAAGGTCCTAGGTTGGATTGTTAGCACTGGGACAAAAACAAAAAATAAAGGTGAGGCTGAGGCTGAGGAGTTGAGTCTTTGTAGGCATGTGATCATGTGTCATGTGCTCCCTGGAGACCTGGAGGATGTGGGAGGGGGCCACCCCCACCTTGGCCAGCCAGCCAGCCAGAGACTTGTCCTTGTGGTTTGAGCTGCCAGTCAGGGTTCTCACTACATACAAATTTCTCTTTTCACCTGTCCCCTACTTTTCAGTCCTGTAGGAACCTGTTAGGTTCAGGCAGGTATGTGACTTCCTGTTGTACATTGTGGGTGTGACAGCTCCACGTGTGCTAGTTGGTGTGTATGTAGTGAAAGTGACATGGAATAGTCCTTCATGGCCCTTGATCCTTGATTCTTCTCTATTTATGTTGCAGCCCTCACCAGTGCCCCGCCATGGGGGACATGAAGACCCCAGACTTTGATGACCTCCTGGCTGCCTTTGACATCCCGGACCCCACTAGCCTAGATGCGAAGGAGGCCATCCAGACACCCACTGAGGACAACGAGAGCCCTCTCAAGCCATCAAGCATGTGTCTGGACGAAAGTGTGTCCCTCTCACACTCTGGGCCGGCCCCCGATGCACCTGCTGTGAGTGTCATTGTCAAAAACACCAGCCGCCAGGAGTCTTTTGATGCAGAGAAGGACCACATGGCCCCCAGCCTCCTGCACAACGGATTCCGGGGCTCTGATCTGCCCCCCGACCCTCCCCACCACTGTGGCAAGCTGGAATCCCCATTCCTAAATGGGGACAGTGCCAGGAGTTTCCCTGGCAAGTTGGACCCCCCCAAGATAGAGCCAGTGCCCACCTTCAACCAGTTCAGTCCCATCTCCAGCCCAGAGTCTGAGGACCCCATCAAGGACAATGGGTTTGGACTGAAGGCCAAAGTCGGTGACAGCTACTTCCCAGTGCCCCCGGGGTGTGGGGTGGTAGGTGGCCCTGTGCTGGAGGCCCTGGCCAAGTTCCCAGTCCCCGAACTGAACATGTTTGATCACTTCTGTAAAAAGGAGCCCAAGACTGAACCACTGTCCTCAGAGAGCCACCAGGAGCCTGAGCGAGGGGGGCGGAAGGTGGCGGAGCCTCCCAAGGAGCTGGATTCCAGCCGGCTCTTTGGGGAAGCATTGGATTTTAATAGCCACCCTGGGGATGACATTGGGGAGCCCAGGAAGCTCATCCCTGAGCTCGGGTCCTGCTCCTCTGTGCCCCCAAGGCAGCGTCTCAAGCCAGCCCACTCCAGGCTGTCCTCTTGTGTGGCAGCCTTGGTGGCCCTGCAGGCCAAAAGGGTGGCTGGTGTCATCAAGGAGGAACAGCCTAGCCACACAAAGGATTCTTCAGGGCCCACTAAAGAGGGTTCTAAAGGCAGCCCCAAAATGCCCAAGTCACCAAAGAGTCCCCGGAGCCCTTTGGAGGCCACGAGGAAAAGCCTGAAGCCATCAGACAGCCCTCGGAGCATCTGTAGTGAGGGCAGCAGCAGAGGGTCCCCCTCAGTGGCTGCCAGCTCCCCCCCAGCCATTCCCAAAGTCAGGATCAAAACCATCAAGACATCCTCAGGGGAAATCAAACGGACTGTTACCAGGATCCTGCCTGACCCTGACGATCCCAGCAAATCCCCAGTTGGTTCACCTGTGGGGACCACAGTAGCTGAGGCCCCCATTGAGGTGCCAGGGGATGAGGGTGCAGCCCCACCTGTGGAAGAGCACCTTCCTGAGGCAGGAACCCATCCAGGGAGCCCCCAGGGTGACAAGAAGGGAGATGGACCTGGGACAAAGGCTGGTGACAATACCACATCTTCCAGTGGTGGCAGCAGTATCTCTGCTTCCCGGGTCCCCAAGGGGGCCACCCCAGGCTCAAGCAGGAAGCAGCAGAGCGCATCCCTGCCATCCTCAGCCCCTGCGCCTGCCAGCCTCCTGCCCAAAGCTGTGCACCTGGCTAACCTCAACCTGGTGCCACACAGTGTGGCTGCATCGGTGACGGCCAAGACCTCAGCCCCCCGCCGCGGCCAGGCACAGCCCCCTCAGATGTCAGTGCCGTTGGTTCACCAGGTGAAGAAGGCCGCGCCCCTCATTGTGGAGGTCTTCCACAAGGTGCTGCACGGTGCCAACCCCGTGCCCCTGTACGCGCCCAATCTGAGCCCGCCGGCCGACAGCACCATCCAGGTACCCGCCAGCGGGTACTGTTGCCTGGAGTGTGGGGATGCGTTCGCCCTGGAGCGCAGCCTGAGCCAGCACTACAGCCGGCGCAGTGTCCACATCGAGGTGCTGTGTACTCTGTGTGCGCAGACACTGCTCTTCTTCAACAAGTGCAGCCTACTGCGCCATGCGCGTGACCATAAGAGCCGGGGGCTCGTCATGCAGTGCTCACAGCTGCTCGTCAAGCCCATCGCTGTTGACCAGATGTTCGCCCCCATGACCACAGCCCCTGCCAGCGTGCCACCGCCAGCGGCCACGGCACCGGCCCCAGCTCCCAAGCCTGGCCCTAGCCCTGGCAGTGCCAGCCCGCCACCGCCTGCCTTCCCCCTCTACCCTGACCCCGTGAGGCTCATCCGGTACGGAACCAAGTGTCCCGAGTGTCACAAGTACATGCGAGACTACATGGTCCTGGCTGCGCATTTCCAAAGGACATCAGAGGACACTGAGGGGCTGGTGAGCAGGGTACAAGGTGGCTTCGGTGGGCTCTGGGGAGGGCTCAGGGAAGGAGGATTCCCCGAGAGCCTGGGGTTGGGGAGGCGGCACACAATGGCCTTGTTGAGTAGTGCCTGGCCTGAATACAAGAAAGGTCCAAATGGCGAATGTTAACATTAGTACAATAAAAGACATACCGCGCCCCGCTCCCTGCCATCCACCCCACCCTTGCATACGGCATCTCCCCGGGCTTGCCCTTCCCCCTTCCTGTGTGGCTCTGGAGGGCGTGTTTGGTGTGTTGCTCTACTCATCAAGCCCCGTATGGGGTGTATGGTCAGAAATGCAGCCAGTACTGGGATTACAGGCCTCACTGCGGCCTGCCGGCCCAGGGTCTGCTCTCCTCCCTAGCTTGTTCTCACCCGCCATTTCTGGGTCTTGGTTACACTTCTTTCTTTTTTTTTTTTTTTTGCTTTGTGTGTGTGTTACTGAGGATCCAGAGCCTTGATTCTGGGCCAAACCAACAGCCTATTTTATTTTTGATTTTGAGGCAGGGTCTCGCCAAATTACTAAGTTGCTCAGGCTGGACTTGAATTTGTGATCCTCCTTCTTCAGCCTCTTGAGTGCAGGATTATAGACCTGCGTCACTGGCTGGTTTGTGGACACTTGAGCTCTGTGTTTTAGGAACGGCCCTCAGGGCTGAGAATACCTTTCGCACCTGCCATAGTTGGGCCATCTGTGTTAGCAGGTCCTGTGGACAGGAGGACAGGAGGCCTGGGGACATGCCCCCAGGGGCAGCTCTCTCCTGGACACTGCCAAGCCCAGTCTTCTGGTATTTCCCTCAGCCAGGGCTCCAGAGCTCTGAGGGAAGCTGAAACACTCCCCAGAGGCCCTGTGATTGGTGGTAGCACATGTGCTTTGCTTTCTAGTCCTCAGCCGCTGGTTGGGAAGGGTGCCAGCTGGAGGGAGTTGCATCCCCCTAGGAGGTCCCTGGGGCTCTGCACAGGCAGCCAGCACCCCAAGACAGCTGCAGCGCCAGGGCATGCTGGGATTTGAGCTAGAACAGGTCACACACCAGTTGCACAGTGTCTCCTCAAAGGCACTAATTCATAGTGACTGTAGCCTGGGGATAGCACCACCAGGACATTACAGTGCAGTGGAGCCTGCAGAGTTGAAATTCAGGAGGGGCAGGGACAGGACGCACAGGCACAGGGAGCGAAGGTCAGGGCTGGGCAGAGAGGGCCAGGAGCTGTGGGTCACCAGCGTGGCTGGCGGCAGGTCCGATTTGCTAGGCTACTGCCGGGGATTCAGCCCTTCTATGGCCCACTCGGCTGTGGGTCACTCTGTGGCCTCCTCTCCTGTGGTTTCCTGCCATCTAGAGTCAGGTGGAGTGCAGCTGCAGCCCCTTCCTGGGCCTGTAATGCTCTCATGTTCTGAGTATGTGTATGCGTGAGACAGGTTGACTTTACCATAGTCCTGTGAGGAAGACCTTGGGCAGTGGAGGCTGGTGCCTGTGGCTTTCCACTCTGCCTCTTATGTTTCTTTAAAGTCTGTGTTGCCGGACTCCCTGATACAGGCTCTCATCCCAACACTCTGAGAGGTTGAGGCAGGAAGATCATAAGTTCCAGCCCAACTTGGGTAACTTTGCAACTTAGCCAGACTCTGTCTCAGAATATAAAAAAGGTCCTGGGACTGGGGATGAAGGCTCTGGGTCGAACAAATAGCAAGCCCTGATGGCTGTTGGACTTGGGTTTCCTTGTAATGCTGCCTGGACTTCAGGTGACATGTCAGAGGCAAGAGGAGCGTGGACAGGGAGGGGGCCCTGACTAGAACAAGGACCACAGGACAGCAAGGTTGAGGTTCCTGATTTCTCCCTGGAAGTGGCTTCCTGATCCCCATCAGCCCCAGAAGGGACAGAGAGGACCCTTGTTCCTCCCTGTGCCTCCCGGCCACCTGGCTGGTCATGATCTAGCACAGACGACTTTGCTTTTGGTTTTATTTTCTTGTTCTTTGCTTTTAAGTATATTGTTGTTACTATACCTACTGAAATTATTAATGATTTCTTAATATCACAAAGGTAAATCTGGTTTCCCAGTTACGAAAAAAAGGAGAAAGAAAGGTCTTAGGGCTGGGTGTGGTGTGGTGGTAGAGTCCTGCCTGGTATCTGTGAGGCCCTTGGTTTGATACTTACCACTGAAAAAACTCCCTATGGATGGATTTATTTTATTATTTTTTTGTTAATTTTGTTTTGGATTACTGGGGATCCAGCCCAGAGCATAGCACGCATCAGCCAAGAGCTTGGCCCTGAGTTACCCTGGCCATGGGCTGATTGGACTTGCCTCTGAACTTGCAGTCGTTTGTTTGATCCCTTAATCTCTTGGTCTGGGACACCACCTTTCCCTTCCACCCCACCGACCCTTTTTTTCCTGCCACCAGTCTGAAGAAGAAGCTGGATCACATGTCCCGAAAATTTCCAGGACAGGTGTGAGGACTGCTTCTTCATGCCAGTGGCTTTCTTTTGAATCCTCTATATCTGCTGGCTGAATTTAGCACTGAAGATATGGTTAGGGGCTGAGGGTGGAGGCAGTGCCCCTGCCCAACCTGCACCAGGCCTGGGTTGCATGTCCACTACTGCTGATACGATGAAGTAAACTTGCATACAGTCCTAGCGTGGCTACCGAGACCTCAGCTACCCAGCTCTGAGTTAAAAATGACTTGATTAGATTCAGATCCAGTTTTAGGGATGAGAGAGATGCTATGTTCTATTTCTTTTTTCTTTATTATTTTTCTTTCTTTCCTTCGTTCTTTTTGAGACAGGGTCTCACTATGTGGTCCAGGCTGGCCTCAAACTCACTGTACTTTCTTGCCTCAGCTTCCTGAGTGCTTGGATTGCAGGCATGCGTGCACCACCACATCAGCTCTACTTTATGTGGTGCTGGGCTTTGAACCCAGGACCTTTAACCACTGAGCTATGTCCCCAATCCCCCTTCCCACTTTCTTTTTAGACAGGGTCTCACTTTGTAGTTCATCTGGTCCTGAACTCGCTCTGTAGCCCAGGGTGAGGAGGAACATGTGCCAAATGGTCTGTCTTTTAATGATGCTAACCTGATTGGTAAGTTTGGGTTTAAGTGGTGATATTATAATATTCCCCACCTTTTTTTTTTTTTAATATGGTGATACTAAGGTAGACCCCAGGGAGCACAGAGCTACATCTCTAGCCTTTATTTATTTATTTATTATTTTTTTCATTTGAGATGGGTTCTTACTAAATTGCCCAGGTTGGCTATGTTCCTGCCTCAGCCTCCTGAGTAGCCAGGATTATAAGTATGCAGCACCATGCCTAGCTACCTCCATACCCTTTCTCTTAGGATTTAGTGTCTATCCAAGATCACTGCTTGAGCCTAATTTTATTTATTTTTTTATTTATTGAGCATAATTTTATTAAGTTGCAAAAGAATATTCTTATAATTTTTTTCATTTATTAGCTAGAATTCTGTATAAAATCTTTCCTTTCTCCAGGAGGTCTTTTGATTGCCTAAAATATGATTTATGTTGGAAAATGGGATAGCGATTTTTTTCCAGTACTGAACAGTGACATCCTGACAATCTAACCATATTCTATTTCATAACCATATTACTATTTCAGTTGCAATAAAATACATACAATATGAAGTATCCCGGTGAACACTGCCACATGTGCAGTGCAGTTAAGTGCATTAACTTGGTAGTGCAGTTCGTCTCAGAACTCTTCCCCTACAAAGCCAAAACCCTGGACCTTTTCTCTTTTTTTTTTGAAACAGGGTCTCACTCCATAGTCCAGGCTGGTCCTGAGCTCACTCTATAGCCCTGGCTTGCCTTGAACTCAAAGCAATCCTCCTGCCTCAGCCTCCTAAGTACTGGGATTACAGACATGTGCCACTATACCCAGTAAATTTTTGTGTGGTGCTGGGGAATTGAACCCAGAGCCTTGCTCATGCTAAGCAAGTGCTCTAACCATTGCGCTATGCTCTCAACTCTCCACCCCCACCATATTAAATGATACCTTCCCATTTCCGCCTACCTCAGCACTGAGGGAACACCCTGTTGGTTCCTGTCCCTGTGAGTGTGACCTCTTCAGTGACTTCTATAAGTGTGTCCCTCCAGTCTGTCTTTTTGTGATTGGCTGGTGTTAGCTTGTCTGTAGGGTGCACCCAAGTGGTGGCCTGTGTCAAATTTCTTTTAAAAGGCTGAATGGGGTTGGAGGAAAAGCACAGCAGCTAGAACACCTGCCCAGCAAGAGTGAGACCCCAAGCCCCTGAGTCAATTCCATAGCACTACATAAAGCAGGTGTGGTAGCACACACCTGCAATATCAGCACTCGAGAGGCTGAGACAGGAGGATTGCTGTGTGTTTGAGGCCAGCCTGGACTACATAGTGAGTTTGGGACCAGCCTGGACTACAGAGTGAGACCCTGTCTCAAAAAAAAAAAAAAAATGCTGAATAATATTCCATTTTGTGTGCCTTGCAGGTATGTGCGGGTAGGTGAGCCCAGTTCCTGTGCACCCAATATTCTGCTCATAGGCTGCCCCTCAGCCCCAAGAAACCTTGCTCTCTTTAGTGAAATCTTTAAAAGCCACAGTCTGGGCTTAAAAGAACTTCTTCCCCCTGGGTTTACCTTTGTTTCTAAGCCTCTCAGTGGCTAGAGATGGGAAATAGCAAAATTTTAAAAGAAAAACCATCAGTTTGCACTGGTACTCAATTTAAGATCATAGTGTACTTTTTAAACTTAATTTAATTTAGTTTAATTTAATTTTTTGAGACAGGGTCTCACTCTCTTGTCCAGGCTGGTTCTGACTGGTCTCAAACTCATAGAATTCCTCTTGCCTCAGCCTCCCGAGTGCTGGGATTACAGGTTTTTGGCATTGTGCCCAGTTTATATGGTGCTGGGGAATTGAACCCAGGGTCTTGAGCTTGTAGGCAGGTGCTTTTAACACTGAGCTATAGCCCTAGCCCCTAAGAATTTTTATGGAACTGATTATATAATGAAAATCTTGGTTTCTAAGATTTTCCTACCGTAGAGTATGTATGTGCCTTTATACATAAATTTATATTTATGTGCACACAAATATATTCAAGTTTCAGACAGTAATTTTTTAATTGCACTAGAGATTGAGCCCAAGGCCTTCATACTGAGCTATATCCGTGGCCCATTTTTTATTTTTTAAAATTTCAAGTTCTCATTAGTCTCTTAAGCTGCCTCCTCTGGGGGGAGGTGAGGGTTGAATTCATGTCAAGCCTAGGCTACCATGACCAGCTATGATTTTTTAAAATAATGTAAAACATTTCTGTGATTTCAACGTGTGCTGTGGGAATGCCTTTTTCTGAGGAGATGTGAACCCTAACATCTACTCACCTGAGATTGTGCCCAGCAGGCGTTCCAAAGTAAGGATTGCCCCCGAGTCTGACTTGGTGATCGAGTGAGTATATTGGAGTCACTTAGAGAGTATGAGTGAGGGGCTATCTTCAGAGAAGTCTCACTTTCATCCCTGTTTCTTCCTTCCTTACAGATAGCTACTTTTATTCATTTTTCATTTATAAAAAATAAAAATATGTGCTAGGCATGGTGGTACATGCCTGCTAATCCTAGCACTTGGGAGGCTGAGGCAGGAGGATTGCTGCAAGTTGAAAGTCAGCCTGGATATATGTGAGTTCAAGACCAGCTTGTACTACAGAGTGAGACCCTGTCTCAAAAAAACAAAAATGTTTTACAAGTATGCATGTGTTATTTCCCTCTCTCTTATACATGCACAGTAGCGCACTGTGTGTGTTCTTCAGCACCTAAACAGATACTTTAGGGAAAAAAAAACCATCAAAACTTTTTATTATGGAATTTCCCAAACATACAAAATGTGGAAAGAACTGGGCATGGTGGCACTGCCCTGTAATCTCAGCACCTGAAGTGTCGAGGCAGGAGGATCTGGAGTTCAAAGTCAGCCTGGACTGCATAGCAAGACCTTGTCTTGAAACACCAAAAAAAGGGAAAGAATTGTATGATGAGCACTCACTTAATAATTTTCAACTTATGGCTCGTCTTGCCCTATTTTACCAATTTATCTCCCCCATGGATTTTTTTCTTAATTCTTAAGAAAATAAAAGTGTTTTATTCTTTTTGCCTTCCCACCCCCAGTTCAGGGGATTGAACTCCCATGGCCTTAACATTAGACTACATCCCTAGGCACCATCTTTAAAAATTCCTTGTTTCCCACCATTTTATTAATACATTTATGCAATACATAATGATTACAATGGACTTGAGTGTTTTGTGCACATACATATAACAATATTATGGTCCTCCTCCCCTGCCCCCATTTTTGGTCCTCCCACACCCTCTACATCCCCCCAACTCCCACTATCACACTCATTTGGTTCTATAGAATGCCTGTGTTCTAGGTTTCCCAAGTCAGAGAAACCATGCGATATTTAACATATTTAATCTACTGCATCTGACTTACTTTACCACTCAAATCACCACTTAGCTCAGATTCCCACTCCTAGAATGGGCTGCAGTGGCCATATCTTGATACCTCTTCTCTGGGTCCAGCAGAGCCCTTTATTGGGGTGATTTGCCAAAATTTCTTTTCTTGTGTATAACTCTGAAATTCATAAGACTAGAAAATGTGATAAAGAAAAAGAAGTTAAATTTCAAATTCCTTAGCTGAGTACTGAAAGGTAAATGTTTGTACATTCAGAAGACATTCAGGTTGTCTTTGTATCAGTCAGTTTTCTTAGGACAGACTTACATTCAAGGCCAAATGAGTGAATTGCTGCTAAGTCTATATTGATTTGTTATGTTAAGTGAACTTAAATCTGTATCACATAAGTGTCCTACCATTAAAGCAATAGAGTGGCATGCTTAGTTATTTCAGATTTTTTTAAACTTTCATAAATTTTTTACTCAATTTCATTAATTACTAACATTTGCCAGATTTGGTTTATCATTTTACTTACCTATCCATCCCTAACTTGATGCATGCATATTTTAAAGATTTTATACCAATTCCCCATGTTGAATATAATTATCATGTTTTGTAAACTTATATAGTATTGAAAATAATAATTTTGGGGGAGGATTTACAGATTTTATGTTTTACTGTTTTAGAAGGATGCCAATCAAATGATTCAAATACCAATCTTTTTTTTTTGTTACACTTTCTCTTTAGGTGTTTCCTTTCCTCCATGTTTTTGGTGCTGCTTGTCTATCTGCTTCTCTGAAAGATTCCTCCAAGTAGCTGGGCTAGTGGTCACAAATTTCTTTCTTTCTTTCTTTCTTTCTTTCTTTCCTTCCTTCCTTCCTTCCTTCCTTCCTTCCTTCCTTCCTTCTTACTTTTTTTTTTGAGACAGGGTCTTGCTCTGTGGTCCAGGCTGGTCCTGAACTCACTGGAGCCCAGGCTGGCCTTGGACTCATGACAATCCTCCTGCCTCAGCCACACAAGTGCTGGGATTACAGGCGTGTGCCACCACGCCCAGCTAATGTGGTGCTGGGGAATCGAACTCAGGTATTTAGCACTTGACTTAGCACTTGCTAGGCAAGCGCTTTAACCGCTGAACCATTCTTCCAGCCCGGTCACAAATTTCTTAAGGGATTCTTGGTCATGAAAATGTTTTACTTCTCCTTCAATTTTCAGGGATAATTTTGCTGGATATAACAACCTGGGTCGCCACTTGCTGTCTTTTAAAGCTTGAAAGATCTTGCTCCAGGCTCTCCTATCCTTTAAAGTTTCCCTTGAGAAATCTGCAGTAATTCTAATGGGTTCACCTTGGTAGAATAACGTCTGCTTTTTTCTTGCTGCTTTTAATATTCTCTCTATGTTATATTTCTGAGATTTTGATTATGATATGTTGTGGCAAGTCTTGTTGCTAGTTGAGGTTATTTGGCGTTCCTTAAGCTTCTTGTACCTGGAAGTTCATTTCTTTTTCTAGATTAGGGAAATTTTCTTGCACAATTGCCATGAATAAATTCATTATACCTTTGGTGCTGTCTTTTGCTCTTTCTCCCACAACCATAATTCTGAGATAGGTTCTTTTTGAATCATCCGTCAGCAGTTGTATCCAACTACTTTGCTCATTTCTACTATTGGAGTTGTGACTAATTGTATCATTTGTTTCCTCAGCCTTGTTTTCAAGGTCTGAAATTCTGTCCTCACAATATTCTAGTTGTCTTCTCCTGTCACATATATTTTTCATGTCCTTGATTTCATCTAGATCTCCTTTTAGATTTTCCACTTCTCTATTAAAATGTTCCTTCATATCTTGCATTTCCTTATTTACCTCAGCCAACTCTTTGTTTGTGGCTTTAATATGCTCAGTGAGCTTTGTTTCCACTAGGGCCATTATTTGCTTAGTAAGATCCTCTTTAAGCCTGCTGATCATTGTTAGCATTTTTTGAGAATATCTTGTTTGAACTGGTTGTTTGACTTTTTTATTTGCATTTTGACTTCCTTTCCTAGGAGTTCCACTGTTTTAGGGCTCATGACATTTGCTTCTGGGGTCTCGGTCATCTCTGTGAGTGTCCTGGTGCCCTGTCTTTTTCTCATGTTTCTGGTGTTGAGGGACTTCACTGTAGAGACTTAGCTGAGAGGTTTCTTTGAATGGCTATGAAGGGAATAGGCAGTGAGGGAGGACCTAACAGTCCAATGGCCTCTGAGGTATCTTGTTCACCTCTAGTCCCCTCAACAAAGCTCTCAAGCCAGGTACCATTTTGTTCCTTATTTTGAGACGTGGTCTTAGATGGATTTTTTTTTTTTTTTTGAGACAGGGTCTTACTCTGTAGTCCAGGCTGGTCCTGAACTCACTATGTAGCCCAGGGTGTCTTAAACTCATGGCAATTCTCACCTCAGGCTGTTGAGCACTGGGATTACAGGCATGGGCTTCCGTGATCAGCTTATGTGGTGCTGGGTAATCGAACCCAGGGCCTTGGCTGCTAGGTGGGTGCTTTAACCACTGTGCCATTTCTCCAGCCCTGGATTTTTTTTTTAAAACAGATCCCAGTATCATCATATCTGTAAATATTTTTGTAGGTAGCTCTGTGTTAGTGAGCTTTCTGTTACTGTAATTAATACTGAGGTAATCATCTTATAAAGTAAGAAGATTTATTTTTGGCTCATGGTTTTAGAGGTCACACTCCGTATGTGGTTGGCCCCATTGCCTCAGGCCTGTGGTGGCAGGTCCTGGTGGAAGCCTGTGGTCAGCACAGTCAGTCACTTCATAGCTAGGATGTGAAAAAGAGGAGGGGAAGGAACTGAGTCACCCTAACCCTGGATGGGGTCAGTTCCTCAGTGACTGAAGACATTCTGCCAGGGCTCACCTGTTGTGCACTCCATCCCTCCTAGGGACTAGGCATTTGACATTTGGGTCTTCGGGGGACACTCCAGATACCCCAGACTATAGCAGGGTCTAGAAGAAAAAAAATTGTGCTTTTTTTCCTTTAAAAACATAAAGATAGAGGGGAAAGGAAGCTGGTGGCCAGGACTAGCAGTGCCAGTGGCAGAGCCACAGCCTTCTGGAAGACCCGGGTGGCCTTCCTGGAAGCTTCTTCCGGCCCTCAGCCCACCTCATTGCTTGTTGTCTGCCCACCCTGCTGCCGTAGTCCCTGCCAGGCCGTCACCATCTCCCCCCTGGGCTTCTCTGGTGAACTCTCCCAGGCTTCTACCTTGGCTCCTTTGGGTACTTTCTCCTTATCATAAGGAGACACTTTGAAAATGTAAAAGAGATTGTGTTTGTTCCCGCTTATTGAAAAGCTTTATCCCCATTCAGAGTAAAGAACAGAACAACAAAACAAAGAGAATGTCACATCTAAAAATTAGTTTCTTGTCAAATCTCAGTATTGAATGTGAAAAGTCCTAGTAGTGTCCTCATTAAGTTAATCTCTGCGTATCTCTAATTGTCTCATTTCTTTCTTTTTACCCTTGACTGTTTGACTGGAAACTCAAATAAGGGCTTGCTTGCTGAAAATGTCCCTTGTGCCATGCTGGGCTCCAGCCCAGGCCTTAGGCTGGCTAGGCAAGTGTGATCCACCCCCAGCTTAAGTAGAGACTTAAGTAGAGAACTTCCTCTGGAAGTTCCTTCCCTTCGTTGTCTTTCTTTTACCCTTGCAGTTTGTGGAGAAGGCAGGGTCATTCATCCAGGAGAGATCTGCTGCTCTGGAGTGTGTGATTAAAGTAGAGCTCTTCTCAGGTCCTGCCTAGGAGTTTGTCCCTCTGAGCTCTTCCTGTGGCCCAGTTCCACATCCCCCACAGAGAACAGGCCAGGTGTCCCCTTTTCCCTGTGAAGCCAGGAAAGGCCTTTTGAGGATGCAGCCCTGCCTGTGGCTAGCCCGGCTTGGTTTTCTCTTATGGAAGGCGTGTCCAACCTGTGGCCCTCTGTTTATTTGCCCTTTTTTTTTTTTTGAGGGAAGAGGAGCTGTCTTGGGCTGTGCGTGAAATATGTAAGATAGTTAATGTGCTGCACATAAGATCTGAAGCTTCCTTTTTAGGAATTTTCATTTTAACATTAACATTTCATTTAACCTGGTGGTACAGGCCTGTAATTCTAGCAGTATAGGAGGCTGAGGCAGGATGGTTGCAAATACAAGCCCAGCCTATGCAACTTAACACTTAGTGAGACCTTGTCTCAAAATCAAAAATAAAAATGAGCTGGGGATGTAGCTCAGTGTGAGGGCCGTGGGATAGATCCCCATATGACCCCCTCCAAAATAAATATATATATGTACTAAATCTTCTTTTTTGTATTTTTAATGTCATATTATTATAACATTATAAAAATCAAGAGCAAAAAAAAAAAAAATGGCAGGCCACAGATTATACAGGCCTGCATTGGAGGGAGGAGGCCGACACAATCCTAGAGGAATAAGGGACCACAGTCAGATCTGTTCCTGCAAAGCAGGTGGTAGGTGCATCAGGCGCGAGCCGCGGCATTACCACTCAGACTGCGCCCCGGGTGCCCCTCCTGAGTGTGCGGGGTGAGAGGGCGGTACGGGCGGCTTGGGGAGGAGGAGAGCCACGCATTCTGTGGGCAGCCCCAGGCATGGCCCGGCGTGACGTGCTCTCTTGGCTCTCTCCTAGACCTGCCAGGTATGTCAGATGCTGCTGCCCAACCGGTGCAGTTTTTGTGCTCACCAGCGGATCCACGCTCACAAGTCCCCCTACTGCTGCCCGGAGTGTGGCGTCCTCTGTCGCTCAGCCTACTTCCAGACCCACGTGAAAGAGAACTGCTTGCACTATGCCCGCAAGGTGGGCTACAGGTGGGTGCTGCCTGGCTCCCTGTCCTGCTAGGGCCCTGGGCCAGTCCTTCTGTCTGCCAGAGCTTGCTGGAGACCCAGCTTTGCCCTTAAAAGCCTAACAGGGTGAAAATGTTGGTTGGTATGTGGACAGATGTTTTGCTTTTACAGAGGATAAAAAGAACAAGAGGGCAGAAAATGAGTTGAATATTTAAAAAGAAAGAAAGAAAGAAACCTTCAAAGCTGAGCGTGATGGTGCCTCTCTATAATGAGGTGCCTGTGAGGCTGAGGGAGGAAGATTACAAATTTAAGGCCAGCATGGGCAAGTTATGAAGACCCTGTCTCAAAATTTTAAAGAAGGTATGGGGCTATAGCCTAGTGGTATAGCACAACTAGGTTGATTTCTGGTACTGAAAAAATGTTTCAGAGATGTTAGATTATATAACACTTTGTTTATTTTGTTTGTTTTGAGACTGTGTCTCATAGTACTTCAAGTTGGCCTTAAATTCCTGGGCTCAGGGAATCCTCTGGCCTTAGCCTGCCTAGGAGCTGAGACTACAGATGTGCATGTGCTTGGCTTTTAATTTGGATTTATTTATTTATTTATTTTGAGATAGAGTCTCACTCTGTAGCCTAGTCTGATCCTGAACTCACTGTGGAGCCCAGGCTGGCCTTGGACTCTGGCAATCCTCCTGCCTCAGCCTCCCAACTGCTGGGATTGTAGGCATGTGCCACCATGCCCACCTTTCTGTGGTGATGGGGAATTGAACTCAAGGCAAGTGCTTTAACCACTGTGCCATTTCTCCAGCCCTAATTTGGTTTTTAAAAGTATTTATATTTAATTTACTCAGAGTTGTTGCATTTAGCACACTAGCCTTTTAGCAAGACCCCGGGACAGGGCTCCAGTGTCTTCTTTCTGGTTAGTTTTTGTCAGTTTGTAAGAAACAGACAAAAGTTAAGAATGGAAAAAAATGATCAGCCTAGAGCAAAACCAAGAAACCTCTTGTTTTTGATTGAATCCTTTCCTCTGGGTCAAACATTTTCCCCCCTAGTACTAGTAATCGAACTCAGAGCTTTCACATTGGGTTACTTCTCTAGTTCTTCTTCTTCTTCTTCTTCCTCTTCTTCCTCCTCTTCTTCTTCTTCTTCTTCTTCTTCTTCTTCTTCTTCTTCTTCTTCTTTCTTTCTTTCTTTCTTTCTTTCTTTCTTTCTTTTCCCAAACAGGGTCTTGCTAAGTCAGTAAGTTGTTGCACTAGATTCAAACCTAGGATCCTTCTGCCTTAGCCTCCCACAGTGCTGGGATTATAGGTATTTGCCACCATACTGTGTCAGATACTGATACGTAAGAAGTCATTTGCAGGAAAAAAATCAGACTGGGGGAGAAAATACCATAAAATTCATCCATCACTATCTCTCATTGCCCCAGTTGGGCCTCCTACCTACCACTTCACATTTGCTCTTCTGAAAAGTAGCTTTGACTCAATTTAGTCACAGTTTCTGCAATCCTACTGCCTCAGCCTCCTGAGTGCTAGGATTACAGGTATGTTCCACCATGCCTAGTTAATGTTTATGTTGTGCCGGGGATAGAAGCCAGGCCATTTCACTTGCAAGTGCTCTGGACTCTGAGCTGTGCCACAGTCTACAACGTGACTTCTGGGTTGATTTTCCCGGTGGCTCTTCAATGTCACCTCGCTGCCCTTTGCCTCCCTGCGTGGCTGTCTGTAGGGGGCAGCCTGCGCCATCGGATTGTGCACGTTTTCCCTAGCATCGTGGTGTCTAATGAGCTCGGGAATCTTGTCCTATGTAAACTTCTTTGCAAAATGTTGACTCAGATTCTTTGCTCGCTTTTAAAACTGAGCTATTTATCATCTTACTGAGTTGTAAGAGTTCTGTCTGCATTCCACATATAAATCCCTTGTTAGATGCTTGATTTCCTAATATTTCCTCCAGAGTTTCTCCCATCCAAGCACTAACCAGGCCCAACCCTGCTTAGCTTAGATCAGACGAGATTGGGTACGTTCAGCAGGGTATGGCTGTAGAACATTTCTGGTTTCTTGGTGTTGAAAACAGTGTAAAAGCCTATACATATTTATAGATGTATATTTTTATGTAAAATGTATATTTTAGAATTTTATAACATTTTGCTCATTGTTGATAAATTGGAGACTGGCTAATTTATGACAAGTTTAGGCCATTTTAAGCTGTATTCCCAGCTTCCCTCACACACAACTTTTTTATTTTTTATGTTGAAACAGTGTCCCTAAGTTGTTAAGTTGCCCAGTCTGGGCCCAAATTTGTAATCCTCTTGCCTCATCCCCTCAGACTGCTGAGATTACTGGCCTGTGCCGCTATGCCTGGCTGCTTTCTTATTTGTGATTATCAGCAAAGTTAAATGTTTTATGCTCTGTTGTCTTTTCTACAACAACATGTTTTATAACATACATTTATTCTAGGGGGCTGGGGATGTATTTCAGTGGCTGGAGTGCCTGCCTGCCATGCCTAAGGCCCTGGGTTCAGTTCCCTAGTGCTACATAAAGATTAGCTGGATGTGGTAGTAGGTGCTTGTAATCCCAGCACTGAGAAGGCTGAGGCAGGAGGATTGCTGTGAGTTCAAAGCCAGCCTGGGATACATAATGAGTTCAGGATGTACTTGAACTACAGCCTGAGACCCTGTCTCAAAAACAAATAGATAACAGCAACAAAAGCCATATCATTATTTTATAATTTTTTTCTTCCCCCTCCCACACCAAAAAAAAGAGGTTGTATCTTTAAAGTCCTGTCTGTGCACTTTTCCTTCTGTGAGTGAAGCCACCGGACTGTTTTCCCATGCACTGCTTCACCGGTGCCCTTTTACCCCTGTATGTTCTTACTCTGAGTGAAGTTTCTCCGAGAACATTTACCAGATAAACAGAATGAATTTTCGGTGGTTATTGTTCTGTTTCATTTTGTTTTTTGAGACAGGGCCCAGGCGGGTTCTGAACTTACTCTGTAGCCCACACTAACCTCAAATTCATCGTGATGCTCCTCCTCAGCCTCCCAAGCGCTGGGATTCCAGATGCCCTGTTCAATTTTATGCTTGTGAGACAAGTGCTTTAACCCTTGAGCTATGCCACCAGCCCCTTCAGTAGCTTTTGGGAAAAGCACATTTATATTATTTTCAGGGATTTAGTGCAAACATACAAATAAAGCCACTTAAATGTCATGACCACTTCCTGTCTGTCAGGTGTGTGTGGCCACGTGGATGAATTTGGAAATGTGGGTTTTTTTTTTCTCCTTCTCATACCTTACAGTATGGAAGAAGTTGGGGTGTGTGTGTATGTGGGAGTGTGTGCTGAGAACTGAACCGAGTGCCTGGTATTTCACTGTTTTGCTTAATTGGAAAGAAAAGAAGTAGTGTGCATAGAAATTTTGCAATTTAATGTATGTAACTCGGGAGGCTGAGGCATGAGGATTGCAGGTCTGAGACCAGGCTCATGAAGCAGTGAGTTCAAAGTCAGCCTAGACTACATAGTGAGACCCTGTCTAGAAAAAAAAAAAAAAAAGTATGTGCAAAGTTAGTAAGGAATGCACTTCAGAGTTCATTGAGAACAGTTTTCTGGTTTCCTGGCCTGTTCCCCTGTGCTAATTGTTTGCATAGTGATCCTTAGTGCCCAACCCCTCTTGCTCAGTGTGGGGAAGGAAAAGGATGGGCTGGGGTTCTGAGATGACAGCATGGGCCAGTACAGTGACAGTGGGTGTTCAGGATGTAGGGACTTCTTCAGTGAGTTTCTTTCTTCCTTCTTTCCTGTCCTTTCTTTCTATAAAACGACCACCTCTTTAGTGCCAACTAAAGTGTCTCCGTCATGGGGAAAGCAGCCTCGCAACCAGGGAAGGTGCAGAGCAGGAGGAGGGAAGGGAACCATGCGTGTTCATGGCAGGCAGGAGTACTGGGTGCAGAGAAGGCTGGGGATCTTCCTGGTGGTCCAGGGGGATCATCTCTGAATCTGAGAAGAAGAAAGGCAGTGTTTAAAGAGATGCTCTGGGGATGACAGAAGAGGTTTATGGGACCTCAGTTTCAGAAAATAAAATTGATTGAAGATAATTAGATAATTTTTATTTCATTTATTCGTATATTATTAAAATATATACCTACTAAACTGAAGTCAGAAAATACAATCTGGTAGGAAGAAAAAGTTGAACTGAGTATGGTGCTTATACCCCAGCTACCTTGGAGGCTGAGAGGCAGGAAGATCACCGTTTCGAGGCCAGCTGGGCAACTTAGCAATGCACCCACAAACTGAACCAAACAAGTGTCTCAGGAGCTCAAAGCTGCACTGTCTCAGGTAGCATCGGTCATGCGTGCCTAGAAAGTGCTTGCAATACGGTCTGTACAACTAATAAGCTGGACTTTAATTTTTATTTTATTAATTTCAAGTTTAAACAGCTAGGTGGATGGGTAGCTACAGAGCACATCTGTCACCAGAGCGTGTTCCTTTGACAGCACTGTGCCCATACTTCCCCCTGGGTCCTAGGCTTGGCTGGATTCAATCTGGTGGTCATTCCAGGAGTGTGGCTCTTCCTGACAGCCATCCCTTTCATTGGGTGGCCAACCCTGGTGCTCGACTCCAGCTGGGGAGGGCAGGGCTTCTGCAGCCTACTCCAGAAATTCTCTGGATTATGTGGTATACTTTTAAATTTATAATAATATCTATCATTATTATATTGTTATTGTTTATTATATGGAGCTATATCCATCTTGGGGAATTGATATGCACATGTATTTCAGTGATGTCACTTTTTTTGTGGTACAAGGGATGGATCTAGCCCATTTTTATTTTTAATTTTGAGACAGGGTCTTACCAAATTGCTAAGTTAACCAAACTGGGCTTGAAATTGTAGTCTTCCTGCCTCATCCTCACAGGGTGCTGGAATTATGGGTGTGCACCACCAGGCCTGGCATCACACTTTAAAATTTAATGGTGGTCACTGTTACTGAGCTGTTCTCCTTTCCACTCATATCCACCTTGGGCAGGCTCAGATTTCTCAGGGCCGTGGGGGAGGGTTGGGGTCTCTCCCCCTTCTCTGGCAGCCATGGCTGTGGCTTGCTTGGCAGCATGCCCACATGGCTTGTCCCCAGTGGCCTGCCCCTGCCTGTCCTGCCTCAATCCTATATATCTTACATTTCTCCACTTCCCCCTTGTCCAGGTGTGTCCACTGTGGTGTTGTCCACCTGACATTGGCCTTGCTGAAAAGCCACATCCAGGAGCGACACTGTCAGGTGTTCCACAAATGTGCATTCTGCCCCATGGCCTTCAAGACAGCCAGCAACACCGCAGACCACAGTGCCAGCCAGCATCCTACCCAGCCCCACAGACCCTCCCAGTGCGTGTGGCCCATCCCGGGAGGGGGGGGTGCAGGGGGGATGGGGAGGCCAGGGTCAGCGAGGGTGACGTGGCTGTTCACATCGGGTCCCTACCCCTGCAGGCTCATCTACAAGTGCTCGTGTGAGGTGGTGTTCAACAAGAAGCGGCACCTCCAGCGGCACTTCTACCATGATGCCAGTGCTGCCCAGGCTGGCGTCTTCAAGTGCCCCGAGTGCCCGTTGCTCTTCCTGCATAAGCCAGAACTCATGGAGCATGTGAAGGTGGGTGCCATGTAGGAGAGGACCGAGAGGGGATGGGCACCAAGGTCAGTGGGTAGCTGAGTTTCATTCTGTGCACCCCTTCCCTACCTCAGAGCACCCATGGTGTTCCCCGGAATGTGGATGAGCTGTCTAGCTTGCAGTCATCAGGGGACCTGCCCACCAGCCGCCCGGCCTCCCGCACCCCAACTGAGTCCCCGGCCTCCAGTGCCCGGGGCAGCTCTGTGTCTGTGGGCCGCTGGGGACGATCTGAGGCTCAACGCAGAGGGGAGGCCAGGCCCCGTTTCAGGAGCGCAGGCTGGACCTGCCTAGAGTGCCAGGAGTGGGTCCCAGACCGTGACAGCTACGTGTCCCACATGAAAAAGAGCCATGGCCGGGTGAGTGTAGATGGCCTTGTGGTCCCCACACAGTGCCATATGCTCTGGGTTCTTGTCCTGGGAGCTTGGGACTTGGTGTGCCTGCTCTGTCTGGAGATCTTGGGGGAAACCTCCTTTCTGCCACGTCATCTGGGAAGAAAGAGCCCCCTCAGAATGAGCTGGTGACACTGATTCTTGGTGACTGTCCCCTCCCCGTAGATGCTGAAGCGGTACCCGTGCCGACAGTGTGAGCAGTCCTTCCACACACCCAGCAGCCTGCGCAAACACATCCGCAACAACCATGACACAGGGAAGAAGGTCTACACGTGCGAGTGAGTGCCTGGGAGGGGGCTCAGCCAGTCTACACGTACCGCGGTGGCACTTGGCACAGATGGGCTCTTCACATCCAGGGAACCAGAGCATGGAGACAGCAGGCCACGAGTTTGTCCTGTGTCGTAGGAGGCCACAGAGGCTGCAGGCTCTGAAGGTGGGGTGGGTCGGGACCAGTGTCACACCTGGCAGCCTCTTGTCCTCCCTGCCCTACTCTAGTCCTGGCTCTTCAGTGGGTCCCCGGCAAGGGACCCAGAGGTGAATGGGACGGTGGCGATGTCGCCGTGCTCCCTTCTGGCAGCTATCTTCCGTGTCCCTTTCCCTCTGATGACTGGCCGAGCACTGCAGCCGATGGACGGTGACAGTGAGAAGCATGCTTCCGTGTCACAGGATGTCCCTGTCCTTTTCCCAGTAATGATATCACAATGTCCTCTTCTGGTGAAAACTGTCTGTCATGTCTCTTTTTCACTGCTCACTAGCCTAACGCTGCTGCCTATGGGCTGTAATGGTGGGCAGGGGTCCAGTGCCCAGGCATCCCAACCTACCAGTATCTGCCACCCTGGCCATCCCCTGTGCCAGCGCTGTGCCACCTGTGGCCCTGGCTCTCATCCTGGTATGGCGCTGCTGGTCTCATCATGTCACCCACATCCTGGCAGGTACTGTGCCGAGGACAGCCCCAGCTTCCCCCGAGCTTCCCTCCTGGAGAGCCATGTGAGCCTTATGCATGGAGTCAGAGCCCCCAGTCTGAGCCAGCCATCCCGAGCCGGCACACTGGGCAGACACTCCTCTCAGGTAAGCTGCCCAAGGGGGCGGTGACCCCATGGTGGCCCATGTGGCACCAGGTAGTAGTCTGTTGACCTGTTGCTGCCCTGTCCCCATCACTGCCACTATTCTTCTGGGTGTGCTGGCATCCAGGGACAAGGGAAGGGCAGACTTCCGTGCCTACTGTCCTGTTTCTTCCTCAGCAAGGCTGCCCTGTCGTGGGTGGACAGTAGTGCTAGGCCATATCTGTTCCCTGCCCAGCGGTCATGGGGAGAGCCAGGCTTCTGCCCTGTCCTGTTTCTGGAGCAACCTGCCTTCCCCTCCCCATGGCAGACCTTCTCCACGCTGGTGTGGGGGGTGGTAGCTGGGGGGGGGGGGGACGGTCAGACACAGGTGTGCCCTGATCCCACAGCCTGGCCAGTAGCCCAGGCCTGTCATCCCTGAACCTTGGGAGGCCAAAGCAGGAGGATTGAAAGCTCAAGCCCAGCCTGGGCAACTTAGTGATTTAGTGAGCCCTGTCTCAAAATCAAACCAAAAAATGATCTTGGGATGTAGCTTAGTGAGAAGACCCTGGATTGAATCTCAAAAATAGATAAATAAATAAATAAATAAATAAATAAAAAAAAGAGAAAAGCAGACTTCGAAAAGCCTTTTCCCTCCTAGCAGTCTCTGTGGTCATCAACTTTTTGGCAAATTGCAAACACACATACTTTGTGACCCAGCCACACTGCATCTAGGGCTGGTGAGCCAGGGAGCTGTGGCCTAGGGCATACTAAGTGCAGTACAAAGATGGAACTCAGCTGCACGTGCGCAGGGGGACTGTTGCCCTACCAGTGTGCTGTGTCAGAGCATGCAGCCTTGGACACTTACAGAGACCAGCTCCAGAGTGGTAATAAACTCGTGTGGCTTACACCTCTTCTATAAGCAACAGTAGTTCCTGCTGTGTATACATAGGCTCTCTAGGGAAGAGCCCTGGGCTCCAGAAAATGTTCCTTTCTTTCTTTTTTTCTTTCTTTCTTTCTTCCTTTTTTCTTTTTTTAAAGACATGATCTCGTGCTGTAGTCTAGGCTAGTCTTGAACTCACTGTGAAGCCCAGCTTGGTCTTGAACTTGTGCCAGTCCTCCTGCCTCCAGCCTCTTAAGTGCTGGGATTACAGGTATGCACTGCCATGCCCAGTTTATGTTGTGCTGGGAATCAAACCCAGGTCCTTGCACTTACTAGGCAAGTGCTCTAACCATTTAGCTACACCCTCAACCCTAAAGGTGTGGTTCTTTTCAGACACAACCTAGGATGTGTGGCAGGAAGGGCTTGGCCTGGTCTGTATCCTCCTTGTACATGTGGGATTTATGCCATATTGTCTGTTACATTAAAAAGCAAAGAAACTAGCTGTGCTAGGTGATACAGGTCTGAAATCCCAGTACTCTGGGAGACTGAGGGTCGTAGGTTTGAGCCTAACCTGGGCAACTTAGTCACTTAGCAAGACTGTCTTAAAATCAAAAATAAAAAAGTAGACTCAGGATGTTGCTCAGTCAGAAGATTCTGGGCTCTGGGTTCCCCAGTACCAGGCTCACACCACCACTGCCACACACACAAAAAAAGGAAAGATAGAGGCCAGGTACATTAGCTTGCACCTGTAATGCCAGCGCTCAGGAGGCTGAGGCAAAAGGATTGTAAGTTCAAGGCCAGCCTGGGCCACATAGTAACACTGTCTCAAAAATAAACATTAACCAAAACCACCAAGCCAGATGAAACACAGCCTGCATTTAGTTCCTAATGAGCCTGGCCCAACGGTGCCTTTTTTTGGGTAGTGGCTTCCATGGTCACATCCAGGGCACAGCCTGCTCACAATCTTTCCTTCCAGGTGAACCATCTGAAAAGACCAGTCAGTAGAGCCCGGGATGCTTCTGGCACCAGCAATGGCGTGACTGTCTCTTCTACCAAAAGGCCCAAGTCCCTCTTCCAGTGTGCGAAGTGTAGCTTCGCCACGGACTCGGGGCTGGAGTTCCAGAGCCACATACCTCAGCACCAGGTGGACAGCTCTACGGCCCAGTGTCCCCTGTGTGGCTTGTGCTACACCTCGACCAGCTCCCTTGGCCGCCACCTGTTCATCGTCCACAAAGTGAGAGACCAGGAGGAGGAGGAAGAGGAGATTGTAATGGTAAAGGTGGAGGCATCAGAGGCTGAGGAGGGTGGTTCTGGGGACGAGGCGGCCATGGAAACAACGCAGAACAGACCGGAGGACTGTGCCACCATCCACCAGCCTTCGTCAGCTGAACCAGAGGCAAGGGCATCACTGGGCTTAGGCCCTGAAAGCAGCAGTGGTGGCCAGAATGCTCAGAGTCAGCCACAGGCCCCTCAGGACCAGGACAACTGCACACCGTTCCCTCAGGTGTGACCAGAGGCTTTGTAGTATGGGTGGCCTGGGTGGGGCCCTGGCATCCCCTGCCTGCTGTGCAGGCTATGGGAAGTCAGAGTCTATGCCCTGGGCATGCAGCCACGGTGCCCCAGAGCAAGGTCTGCTCTGTGCTGCTGCCCTCACCCCGTGTCTCTGACTTAGGAGAGACGGGGCTGCCTAGGCCCCACTGTCCCTGAATTGCTTCTGTTATTTATGGCTTTGTGCTGCTTCCTGGTGCCCACCTCTTGTCTGTCCTGCCAACCTCAGGCTGCTCCTCTTATGACCCGACCTCAATGCTGTCAGCTCAGCTGGGAGCCCTGACCCCTGAGCATCTGGGCTCTTTTGGGGCTCCCCACATGCTGCCTTCAGCTGGGGGACCCCTAGAGCTTGGCTGACGTACAGGTGGCAGCCCCCCTCCCCTTCCAAGGAGAGGGGCCCACTGGACAGGGCCCTGGCTACCATGCCTGTGCTTCCTGGCTCCTTCCCCCAGAATGACTTCTGAGAGTGCGTTGTCACCCACTCCTCCTGTCCCACAGGGCCAGAAGCCTAGCAGCCTGGGGCTGGGATCCAGGAACAGCCAGGGATGGCAGGGTGTATAGCCAGGTCCTCTCTGAAGGCGCTGGAGGTGGGTCCTCGCTCCTACGCCAACCTGCCTGCCTTTCAGCAGGGTAGGATCACACAGACACCAGGATATGTGTGCTCTCGCTCCGTGCCATTAGGCTGCTGCCCTGCAGGCCAGCCCTCCTCCTTTTGGCTACACTCATGTCGCTCAGACTCTTTCAAATAAAATTTCTCACCAAGCACACTGGCAGGCTTTTGTTGTCCCCTCACAGCCAGCCGCCCTGCCAGCATCCATGGGGCCTCTCTTGAGATACTCCACCCCTACTGGTTGTTTAGGAAGATGGTCTCAGTGCCTGTGGTCAGGACCTGGGAACTCTGGACTCCAATGGTTCTGAGACTGGAGGAGCTGGGGAGGGCTGTGGTCCCTGTCCGGTCACCTCCTGGGGCTACCCCAGCCAGTGGCATGGCCTTGAACATGCTCTGGGTGTCACCTCTTTCCTATGGAGAAAGTCCTCTCTCCAGATGAGGAGTGGAGAGGGTTCTGCCATCTTCCTGCAGTGTTCCAAGCCCTGGGCACACTTCCTCGGGACCTGTGGCACCAGTGTAGGAGTCACGCCCATCCGTGGGCCAGGTCTGCCTTGTGCTACCTTCTCGGGTGCTCTTCCATAGGGGCAGAATGTTGGTGATAAATCAAGGGAGATGAACACATCTGACTTTTTCACAGTTGAAAAATGTGCAGGCTTTTTTTCCCCATAAAATGCCATATGTTTAGTGAAATGCTAATGGCTGCAGGCCATGTGGGTGCTCACCTGGGTTCCAGGGTGACTCTGGCTGTGTGTTCCCTTGTAGTGATTATGTGTCCTGGCAATGGGTATACCTCCTGGGCAAGCCAGGCCTGCTTCCTGCTGCCTGTGAAGCTGTAGACTCCAGCTCTGTCCACAGGAACCAGTTTGGAGCCTGGCACAGTGCTGCAGGCCTGTCATCCCAGTACTCTGGGAGGCTGAAGCAGGAGAATCTCAAGTTCAAGCTCAGCATGGACAATGGAGCAAGACTTTGTCTCTAAATCAAAAATAAACAATGGGCTGGGGGTGTAGCTCAGTGCAAAGGCCCGAGTCCCATCCCCATAGCCAAAATAGACAAACCCCTGAGGCTGAGATGCTCTGTGACAGATGCTTCAGGCCACCTGTATGGACAGTGCTGAGCCAAGCCTGTCATCACTGTGCTGCCTTAGTGCCAGCCTGTCTACCAGAGTCCCTCTGTGCCTTGTTACCCCAAAGAGGGCCAAGTGTGTCACATGGCTGCTTGTGACATACTGAGTGATATGCAGTGTCCTCCAACTCTCACCCGCATTGGAGTATACTTAGCCATATCAAGCCATTATTATTTTTACTCTTTTTGCAGTACTAGGCATTGGTCCCAGGTCCTTGGCTGCAGGGTGCATCCCCAACCCCTTTTAGTTATTTATTTGAAACAGGGTCTCACTCAATTGCTAAGATGTCCAGGCTGGGTTAAAACTTGTGGTTCTCCTGTCTCAGTCTCCCAAAATGCTGGGACTATGGGCCTATGTCATTGTGCCCAGAGACACCATCATTTTATTATTTGGAAACAGAGTCTCAATCTGTAGCCAGGGCTGCTCCTGGATTCACTCTGTAACCCAGGCAAGCCTTGAACTCATGGGAGACCATTATTTTTTAAAGGACAGCCCAGAAAAGATTGTCTAACCCTCCAGGGAACACACAGTTCCCTGAGCCTGGTATCTTCTGATAGTCTCCTTTTCATGATGTTTTTAATGGCTCCGCTGTCATTTGTTGTCATTGGAAAGTGCTCGCTGTCATCTGCACTTACCTGCTGCTTGGAGCACCTCACTGATCCAAGTCAAACAGATAAGATCCCACATTGTCCGAGCTTGACAAATGAATGGAACTTGCTCTCCAACTCCTTTGTGAAATGACAGTGTGGAATGGCCGTGAGCTAACTGTTGTGGAAAGAACTTTCCCCTATGCTTGGGTAAACAGACTGGTTTTTTAAAACACTGAATAGTTGGGGCCTCCTAAGTGCAGATTCTGCCTCCCTCAGGACAAAGGAACTCAGTTCTCTTCCCTCTGTATGTTCAGCCACTGATGGTTTCCTTTCTTTTGTTTGTTTTGAAAAATGAATACCAATCTGTGGTAAGACAGCCATACAAAAGACCATACAAGAAAGTCACTTTCCCTGTGGGGTGAGCCCCTAAAGTCTCCTGTTTAGCTAACCAGTGATCTCTGTCTTGTGTACCCTTTCAGGGCAATTCTGT
Organism: Ctenodactylus gundi; assembly: GCA_004027205.1. NCBI lineage: Eukaryota > Metazoa > Chordata > Mammalia > Rodentia > Ctenodactylidae > Ctenodactylus > Ctenodactylus gundi. The sequence goes on along the minus strand of PVKB01000741.1, from coordinate 214,486 downwards.
GCATTTACAAGTTTATAAATATGTTTATTTATATATCTATTTTTAATTCAAACAGTAGCGTTCTATACACAGTGTTCTGAAGCTTGCTTTTTTTCACTTACATGGTATTCTGGAGATTATACCAAATTTGTACACTGGGGCAGTGTAATGCTTCAAGAGCTTCCAGCACAGCCCTTGTACACAGTGGTTCAGGACGTGTGTGGATGAGTGAGTGCACATGGGTGTGGATGAATACATCTGACTCAAGTGATGACGGCACAGTTCTAGGGTCTGACTGGGTCATGACAGGGCCTTCTAAGGTGGACCTTTAGGTCCCAGCAGTCTTGGAATCTGATGCAGAAGGATCATAAGCTAGTGACTTAGTGAGACCCCGTCTCAAAATGAAAACAAAATATAGTGTGGGGATGTAGCTCAGTGTGAAGGCCTTTGGCTCAATTCCCAGTACAAACATGCACAGAAAGTTATTTATTACCATTTGCAAATTTCAGTTGGTTTTGGTGCAACAAATATCATCATATGGTAAATGGAGCACAGAGAATGTGATGGAGTCACTTGGGACAGTCCTAACGGGGAGGAGCCCATCACAGGGTGCTCAGGAGACTGCAGACCTGTGGCTCCAGCTGGCCTCTGGGGTGGACATGGGATCACATAGGAGCAGCCTCCTGGTCCTTCTGAAATTGAAGCCCATACTCCCTTCACCTCTGTGTTCTATCAAAAGGAGGACTGCTGATCGTGCCTTTGGCTTTTAAAGAGAATGATTAAGCTGCTCTGAGGCCAGCATGATGGTACTTGCCTGTACTCCCAACACTCAGGGAGGCTGAGGCAGGGGAATTGCACATGTCAGCCCAGTCTGAATGGTTTAGCTAGAGCCTCTCTGAACATGAAAAATTTAAAATGGACTGGAGATGTAGCTCTGTGGGAAGGCCCTGGGTTCCATCCCCCACTACCACAAAGCTGAAACAAAAAATGTGCTCTCAGACCTGCCGTTCACTACACCAGAAAGCCCTGCTGGCTCCAGGCCTCCCTTTCCAGTTCTTCCCCAGGCTTAGGGGAGCACACACTGTTTGCAGCTCCTGCTTTCCCCTGGGTGATTTGCTTGGCACTCCCCTTTACGTGTGCACAGATTAGACTTTGTGGGAGGGACTGAGAAGGGGTGAGGGCCCGGCTTTCCAAGAGGCTCATGCCTAAGGGACGTTCATCTCTGTCCTAGGCTGGTTCTGCAGAGGGTTTTGGATATGGGGAAAAGGAGGAGCCAGTAGTGGGTGTGGTGGCACATTCCTGCTGTCCCAGTACTCTGGGAGACTGAGGCAGGAGGACTGCAAGCCGGAGCCCAGCATGGGTAACTTGGGGAGACCCTGTCTCAAGAAAGTGAGAAAAGGCTGGCATGTAGCTCAGTGCAAAGGTCCTGTACCAATAACTAGCCAGGGGCTGGCAAGTGGGATGGGCCAGCAGGAAAGGGACAGAAAATTGTGGAAGGGCGAAGCAGCCCCGAGTTTGATCTCTGGTTACACAGACACACAGCCAAGTGGGAGGGGCAGGAGAGGGCAGCTGGGCAGCATGGAAGCAGCCACAGCACCCTTCTTAGGACAGTGATGAGCTGCCTTTGGGTCATTACAGCAGCTGTTGCTGTGCAGAACCAGAAGATAGTGCCTTTGAGGAAGAGGAGGCTGAGATAAGGAACTGAAGCTGAGCCTCATGAAACAGGCCTGTAATCCCCAATAATGAAGGCTGAGGCAGGAGAATCAGCAAGTTTGAGCCCAGTCTGGGCAGTTTAACAGGTTAGTGAAACACTGTCTCAAAATCAAAACAAAAACATGAGCTAGGGGTGTATGTAGTTCAGTGTCCTGGGCTCCATCCCCAGTATGTAAGGGAGGAGGGAGCAAAAGGCCTGCTCACCCTGGCAGGAGGGCCGTGGAGCTGGCGGGGAGCCTTTCTGGGGCCCAGATAAAGGTGACTTTCCTCGGTCCAGCTGGCTGACTGCTGTCCCATGACCAGAGTCAACTTCCCACCTGGAAAGGACCTAGATTTGTAGCAGTCCAGTTGGAATCAGAACCTAGGGACTGGGAGGAAGCCGGGAAAGGAGGGACATTGGTGGGGCAGCTCTCTACCCGTGAGTCCCAAATTGCACTTCCAGTCAAACTGATTCAGGAGTAGCTTCCAGTTGCCAGTAATCCTTTAATTGGTGTCCACCTCCTCAAGCACAGCTGGGTCAGCATCTCAATCCCGGGGGTCCTCGCATACCAGGGTGGCTAGCTCATGGGGCGGAGCATGGAAGGAGGTATCACCCTCCAGAAAGGAGCTCAGCTTGGCCATTTGGAGCCAGGCGCGCCTGGAGGGAGGTGGGACCAGCTCTCAGCCTGAGGGAGGAGCAGCCCAGGAGCAAAGCAGTGGGTTTCGGTGGGCAGGCGCCACCAGCAGAGAAGCAGCTTTGTCTAGCAAAGGGTGGAGACTTCACTTGAGAATGATTGAAATTAAGAGAGAAAAAATAAACCACAATATGGCATAGGCCTGTAATCCCAGCATTCTTGGAAGCTGGAGCAGGAGGATCCCAAGTTTGAGTCCAGCTTCGGCCGTTTTAGGGACTTAGTGAAATCCTACCTCAAAAAAAAACAAAAAACAAAACAAAAAACAAACAAACAAAAAAACAAACAAAAAAAAAAAACCAGGGTCAGGGCATAGCTCAGTGGTTAAGCATTCCCTTAGGATGCACTAGGCTCTGATGTGGACCCCTAGGACCACATAGAAATTAGCTGAGCATGGTGGCGCACGCCTGTAAGTCCCAGCTCTCAGGAGGTTGAAGGCGGAAGCATTGCTATAAATTCAAGACCCGCCTGGGCCGCATAAGTTCAGAGATCAGCAGCCTGGACTGACTTTAAAAACAAAACAAAACAAACAAGCAAATGGTTTGGATTTAGCTCACTGTGAAGGTCCCATGTTTAATCTCTAGTACTGAAATAAGGAAGGAAAGGCTGGAAGGAGGGCACAGGTACTTAATTATGTTAATGAGCCATTATTCACTGTCATGAGGGTAGGTCATTGTGATCTGGGGAGTTCTGGGACCTGAGTGGATGCTGGTGGTGCTGTGTAAAGGGATCCTCATTGACCTCTGACCCCAGCCTGGGCCACAGCTTGTAGAGATAGTCACTTGAGCCAGAGTCCACATGGGTGCTAAAGACACAACCTGGGCATCTCCTAGGCAGAGTGCGCAGGGGTGCCATCTGCCCCAGATGCTCACGTGGGCAGCACTACCCACGGACTGGGAGTGCTAGGCAGACGTTGGCTGAGTGGCTCTGTGCTGCTGGTAAGGTACCACCGAGAGACTCTTGTGTCACCAGGAGAGGAGACTGTCTGTGGGCAGTGTGTCTTCACCTTTATGGAATGGCTGCACTGGCCTGGAGCTGGGCTCTCCTCTGGCCTGAAAATGGAGAAGCTGACGATGATGCAGTGGGCTGCTGAGAAGGAACCCGGTCCACTGTCTGGGAACGCCATGCGCACTGGGGCTCTGCACACAGGGATGTCCTGGCCTGTGGGGCCCTGCGACCGAAGATGGGCAGCAGAGGGGCACTCAATGATGGCCAGTTGTCTTCCTGCCAACTCTGCTTGGCCCTGCCATATTTACTCTCTTGGTACCTGCTGGGGCCTCACGCTCTTCCCCTGCCCCAGCCAGGGCAGTGTGCCTGGCCCCTCAGAGCTCCGCTGAAAATCGCAGACTGCGGTCGCTTTCTTTTCTTTTTTTCTTTATTTTTCTTTTTCTCTTCCTCTCTATCTCTCCTCTCTCTCTTTCTCTTTCCTTCTGTTCATAGTACTGGGATAGAGCCCGGGCTTTCTCACTGAGCTACATTCTCACTGATGATTTTAAACAAGGTCTTGCTCTGTAGTCCAGGCATGTCCTGAACTCACTATGTAGTCCAGTCTGGCTTTGAACTCACGGCGATCCTTGTGCCTCAACCTCAGAGTGCTGAGATTAGATTACAGGCATACGCCACCACACCCAGTTTATGTGGGGTAGGGGAATTGAACTCAGGGCCTTGCGCTTGATCAGGCAGTGCCCTAACCACCACGCTATTCTTCCAGCCTCATCTTTACTGATTTCAAGGCAGGGTCCCACTAATCACTGAGTTGCCCAGGTTGGACTTGAACTTGGAATCTTTCTGCTTCATCCTCCCAGAATGCTGGGATTATAGCATTGCCCCACCAGCTCTGGAAACCCAATTCGCCAGACCTCCAGGAGGGTTGGTGCCCCAGGAATCCCCGTGGGCAGGCAGAGAGCCACTTCCTCTGTGGAGCTAGGACACTCAGAGTGGCCCAAGGTTTTTCCACTATAAGCACCCAGTTTTCTTAACCTGGAGAAGAGGTCCTAGTGCCACCCCAGACTCCTCCAGCACGGAGTCAGGGCTTGGATTTAATGGTGTGCACTGCCTGGCCTGTACCACATTCTGTCTGGATCAGAACCAGGGCTTGGGTCTCAGGTGCTTTCAGCACCTCATATGAACCTTTGCCTGGGCCTCTGCGATGCTGTTTTCATTCTTCTAGCATTCCTTCAGGCTGAAGGGCCAAGGGCAGAGAGTGGCGCATGTGCTTCCAGCACCCGCAGCACCTGGCACACAGTCTTGCACTGTGCAGTTAGTAACTACTACTAAATACTTGCTGAATGAGCAGCTGTGGCTTGTGGGGCATAAATAGAATACCCTGCTTCCCTTTATAAAGGAGGAAGCTTTCAAAGCCTGGGGTAGGAAGCGCTTGCCCAAGGTCACACAGCAGCTCAGTGGACTCCTGGCTGAGTCCTGACTACATAGCCGGCTTTCTATGCCTCCGCTTCTCTTGCTGGACTCGGCTCTGACAGGATGGGCACTATTGCCCTCCAACCCCAAGGGCTTTGAAACGCCGCAGCCCGCTTTGCCGCATCACTAGGAACTTGGCTGAAGACAAAGTCTGAAGCCTCAGGCAAGTGGTGCACACCTTAATCCCAGCACTCTGGGGGGTGAGGCAGAAGGACTGTGAGTTCAAACCCAGTCTAACCACAAGTTACGTGCAAAAGCACGCGGACTATGAGTCGGAGTTCAGCCTGGCAACTCAGTGACTGAGCAAAACCCCGCCTCAAACTAAATGAAAAGAGCTGGGGTTGTAGCTCAGTGCAAAGGCCCTGCTTCAACCTAGTACTGAAGGGAAAACTGGAAAGCCACTAGGGGAGCTTGTGACACCATTTCCATTGTCACAGGAGCAGGGTCTAGAGGCACAGCCCTGTGCCTCGGCCACTAGGCAAGGCCTGAGGGCTCTGCCCCTACCTCATCTCTCTCCTCTGTCCAAGTCCTCCATGGAATGGCATACACATTTTCAGGTGCTTGTGCATCTGTCCCTTTGTCTGGAACATTATGTCCCTTCATCCCTACAGTCAGCCCAGTCAGCACCGACCGCCACAAGCCGTCAGGTTCTGCTTCTATCCTTGTAAGACCGCACCAATCCAGTCCCTAGGCCAAACCACAGTCCTTCTCCCGACTGCACACACCTACGCAGTTCTGTCATCGAGTTACACCCCCAGTAGGACTTCATTTAAGTGCCTCTCTCCCCTATGAGATTGTACGTATGAGGGTTAGTGATCCAAATTCAGTGCATGTTTAAAAATATTTACTACCTGCATTGGAGGGATGGCACAGTGGTTAAAGTGCTTGGTCTGCAAGATCAAGACCCGGGGTTGGATTCCTCAGCACCGCATAAGCCAGGTGTGGTGGCACACGCCTGTAATCCAAGCCCTTGGAAGGCTGAGGCAGGAGGACTGCCACAAGTCAAAGGCCAGCCTGGGCTACATAGTGAGTTCAGGATCAGCCTGGGCTATAAAGCATGACCCAGTCTCAAAAAAAAAAAAAAAAGTTATAGTAAAAGACACATGGCCATTGATTCTCCCTACATCCTCCCCCTTGCTTCAAATGCACTGGCTCCATTATTCTTGGCATTTCAGAAGCAGTTCTGGAAATTTTCTTTCCCTAGTACCTTTACCACCTGTGATACAAATATGGTGACTGCTGCAGCTGAGTGCCATCCAACAGAAAGACAGGCTGTTATAGCATGACAGTGTGGGCTGAGGGTGTAGCTCAGTGGTTAAAATGCTCCCTAGCATGCACAAGGTCCAAGGTTCAACTCCCCAGCACCACATAAAAGTTAGCCATGTGTGGTGGTGTAATCCCAGCACTTAGGAAGCTGAGGTGTGAGGATTGCTATGAGTTTCAGGCAAGCCTGGGCTCCATAGTGAATTCAGGATCAGCCTGGATTATGTAATATAGAGTGTAATCCTTTTAGTCTGTCTTTTTTTTTTGAGAGAGAGAGAGGGTCCTGCCCCAGCCTCCCTGGTGCTGGAATTACAGGCATGTGGCCCCACGCCTAGCTTTATGTGGTCCTGGGGAATTGAACCCAGGGCCTTGCATTTGCTAGACAAGCACTTTTAACTACTGTGCCATTCCTCCAGTCCCCTATAATATTTCGTTTGTTTGAGACAGGGTCTCGCTTTATAGCCCAGGCTGGTCCTGAGCCCACTATAGAGCCCAGGCTGGCCTTGGGCTCCTGGCAGTCCTTCTGCCTCAGCCTCCCCAGTGCTGGGATTACAGGCATGCACCACAATGCCCAGTTTATGTGGTGCTGGGGAATTGAACTTGGGTACTTAGTGCTTGTCTTAGCACTTGCTAGGCAAGTACTTTAACCACTGAGCAGTTCCTCCAACCCTACCTGTAAAATATTTTTAAACACTCACTGTATCTTGCAGTTGCATCTCCTAATCCTTATAAGATTTTGTAATGTAGACATTCACCATATATTCTGATCATCCCTCTTGTATGGGGAGGACTGTACCTGGTGGACACCCCACCTTCCTTTAGCATCCAGCTGCCCTCGGGGTGCAGCTCAGAGGCCCTGTGGTGGTGGGTGGCACATTGGTGGGGACCCTGGCTTGGCTCCTCCTTCAGGCCTGGCAGGGAGGGACAAGGGAGGGAGGGACAGCAGCAGGTGACAGCTTTGCCGGGCTATAAATAGGGACAGTGTCAGCTGAGCCCAGCAGGCGGGTGGTGGCACCATGGGGTCGAAGAGGGTCCTGGGGCGCAGCTGGGGTGCAGGCAGCCGGGCAGGGGGCGATGGCGAGGACGATGGGCCTGTATGGACTCCAGGCCCTGCCAGCCGCAACTACCTGCTCAGCGTGCGGCCAGAGACCAGGTGAGTGGCACCCGGGAGTGTCCCAGCTGCTGGGACACAGCACAGGGCTCTTAGGCCAGCTTGCCTCCTCCAGAACATGGCCTGGGGCTGAGGCTGGGCCAGAAGGACTTCTTGGGGTTCCTCTTCAAGCCTTAGGGACCAGAGCCTCTGGCTCCCACACCCCTGAGAGGAGACCCAGGGCCCCAGGCTCTCCTTATCTCCCCAGTTGGCTCCCAGGCTGGATTCCACAGGAGCAAGCGATAAGGAAAAGGCGGGGCTGCTGAAATTCCGGGGCAGACAGGAGGAGGAGGGGATGGGGACCAGGGGGTCACAGGGACTGACAAACTCTGGGTGGGGGAAATCACCTCAGGAAGATGGAAATCTGTGTCATACAATACAGCTCAAGCCAGGGCTGGTGGCACAGGCCTATAATCCCAGGACTCCGGGAGGCTGAGGGCAGAAGGACCACAAGTTCAAGCCCAGCCTAGTAAAGTTATGAGACCCTGTATCAAAATCAAAGATATAAAAGGGCTGGAGATGGAGCTCAGGACAAAGGCCTAGGATCCCCCAAACAAACCCGAAAATAACACTCCTCCTGGCCCAGGACTTGGTCTTTCTGGAACGGTCAAGGTGGGTGGGAGGAGATGCTGGCTGGCCCTGTCTCCAGTGCAGGGACTGAAGATTCAAGGCCCAGAGGGAGTCCCCGTTTTGTGGGGAGTGAGGAGCTGAGGGCGGGCTCAATGTCTCTCAAGAGTGACAGGGGTGTAGAGCTGGGTTTTGGGACCAAGGCAGCCGCAGACAAAGGACACACAGACAATAGACAGCCCCATGTGGCCACACAGACAATAGACAGCCCCATGTGGCAGAGGCACCAGGCAGAGGTGCTGCACTGCTGCCTGGTGACAGACACTTCCTGCCCCACCCTCCTGCTCAGCCCCATCTGCTGGGGAGTGAGGCCATCTGCATGGGGGAGGGGAGTGGGGGTCTTGGCCCTGGAATTTGGCCTGCTGCTATTTTGCAGAGAAATGGCCCGTCTCCCAGACCAGTGGAGACCATCCCTGAACAGGCGCCGAGGACGCCGAGGAAAAGCCCCGGCACTTTCCTCATCTATTGGCCAAGCCCTGTTGACCTTGGACTTAGAAAAAGTTCATATGTAACCGGAACCTGTTTCTGCATAAAACTGGACAAATAGTATCACATGTCAGGCTGGGCCGAGGGCTGGCGTTAGTGACTAAGTCAGACTGCACAGGGCCTGGCTGCCAGGACAGGATGCCTCTTCCTCCAAGGACTGGCCCTGCGGGACACCCAGGGCCACGGGAATGTTTCTTCCTGTTCCTCGGGGACACTTACTCCCTCGTGGGCACCTCACATTTGTTTCCCACTTGTCATAGTGCTCATGGGGCCTGGCCTTTGTCCACGCTAGTGGGAGAGCAGAAGGACACAGTCCTGGTGGGAGGGGAGAAGGGGAGACTGGGACCCCATGGAACGGGCCTGAGCTGTCTCTGGCACAGCTGATAGTGGAGTCGGGGCTCCCACCAGGGCTGGAGGTGGGGAGCAGGGCTGTGAGCTCCCTGGTAGCCCTCACAGGGGGCAGGGTGCTCTTAGAGGAGTCTTTTTTTCTATCAGGTGCTTGTTGTTTTCTGGTGAGGTACAGGGAATGGAACCCAGGGCCTTTACGCTGAGCTACATCCCCAGCCTGTTTCTTTAGTTTTGATTTTTGAGACCAGGTCTCGCTAAGTTTCTGAGTTGTCCATGCTGGTCTCAAGTATGCGATCCTTCTGCCACAGGCCACCACCCCTGGCTTTTCTTGGAACTTCTGGGGCATCATTTGCATGGGCTTTTGAGGTGATGGGCTGCCTGGGAGCCTAAGATCAGCTGGGTGGGTGGCTGGGCCTCTGGATCCTGTATGCACACCTGCCGCCTTTCCACCCCGTGATGGCCTTCTGAAGGGTTTTCTGGTCTGGTGTGAGCTCCTGAACGGGCAAGACATCCTGACAGTGCCCCCAAATGGTGGGGACCTCAGCCATCCGGTCCTCGGACCTCCACCATAGGAGGGTGGGGTGTGCAGGTTTGTGGAGGTCAGATCCACAATCGAGTGGAGCAGCTGTGACTAAGTAGTTTGTGTGGGACACTCGGCTCTTCTAGCAGCCCTTGTCCCCTGCTTCAAGGCGCCCTTGGCCCAGGCCAGCTCCAGAAGCTACAGAGCTGTCATGTTGCTACATAGAGCTCTGGAACAAGACAACCTCTGCTGCTCTGCTCAGGTTGGCCAAGCTGTCTTGGGCTTAAGGGGAAACTGAGGCACCGTGCCAAGAATTTTTTCTTTTCTCTTTTTTCAAAAAAGGGCATTATCCTTATTATTGTTATTATTTAGTAATGGGGATGGCACCCAGGGCTTTTACACTGAGCTACATCTCTAGATTATCTTTTGGTATTGACTTTAAGACAGGGTTTCATTGAGACAGACAGCGTCTCACTAAGTCACTAAATTGCCCAGGCTAGACTTGAGCTTGTGATCCTCCTGCCTCAGCCTCTTGGAGTGCTACTAGGACAGGCCTGCTTAGGAAAAAAAAAAAGGAGCATAAATAAGAAAAAGTGGTTAAGGAATTTTAACTTGAAGAGCTAAGAAGACAGCCCTTATCAAAGAAGAGTAAGAAAACTAGGAAGGAGAGAGGCCTGTCCCCCCTGGGCACTCAATTCCCTTCTGCACAGTGGAGGTGATAGGAAAAAAAAAAATACACACACACACACACACACACACACACACACACACACACACACACACACAAAACAGGCTGATCTAGTTAGGCCTCACTAGCCACACTGAAATCACTGCAACTTTATTTTATTTCTGTTTAGTTATTTATTTTGCAGTGCTGGGCATCGCCTTTGCACATGCCAGGCAATTTGCTGTACCACTGAGCTATAACCCCAGCCCTAGTTAAAAACTTGAGGACTTTCTGTCCCAACATTTGAGGTCTCTGATTCTGACCTCCTAAGAGGCAATATGTGGGAGTTCCCCATACCTGGGCAGGAGTCTGAGACTTTTGTTCTGGCCTAGTCAGTGAGGTGTTAGGAGGTCACCCACCCTTCCTTTTTTGTTTTTCCCCAGTGGTGGTGGTGGTGGTAGTACTAGGGATTGAAGCCAGGGCCTCACACTGAGCTACATCTCCAGACATTATTTATTTATTTATTTATTTATTTATTTATTTATTTATTTATTGAGACAGAGTCTTACTCTATAGCTCAGGCTGGTTCTGAGCTCACTGTGGAGCACAGGCTGGCCTTAGACTCACAGCAGTCCTCCTGTCTCAGGCTCCTAAGTGCTGAGATTATAGGCATGTGACATCACTCCCGGCTTATATGGTGCTGGGGAGTCTAACTCGGGTACTTTAGCACTTGCCTAAGCACTTGCTGGGCTAGCACTTTCACTGCTGAGCCATTGCTCCAGCCCTGTGTTTTATTTTTGAGGCACTAGGTCACTGTGTTGCCCAGGCTGGGCTCAAACTTGTGATCCTCCTGCCTCAGCCTCCTAGAGTGCTGGGATTACAGGCCTGTGCCACTATACCCAGCTAAATCTTCTGCCCTTGGAAGACATGGTGTTTCCTCAGCTTGGGATTCCCCCTGAGACATCAAGGGTGAGGCAGAGGCAGGCTGGGGCAGGCTAGGGCAGTGGAACCAGAAGAGAATTGTGGGCAGCTCCCCCTGTCCCAGCCTAGTCCCCAGCCCAGGAGGAGGTGGAACCTATCCCTGACTCTCCCCCACCCCTCCCCAGAGGGGGAGAAATCCAAACCCAAAGAGGGAGAATCTCTGTGAACAATGCAGCTCATGGCTGGAGGATGAGGAAGCTGGCCTAGGCTTTGGAACCAGAGAGGTCCTGTGCAAGGGTCTCCAGGGAAGCAAACTCGGGGCCTTAACTCTGAGCTATATCCCTAGTCTCTTTTCATTGTGTATTTGAGACAGATTCCCACGAAGTCTCTAATTTGCTCAGCCTGGACTCTAACTTGTGAATTTACAATCCACTTGCCTCAGCCTCCTCCAGGGATTTTTAAAGCTCTGGGCAGAGTCTTCTGTGCTCCCCAAGGCCTTCTTGCCTGGCTCTTGGGGGAGCGGCAGCCCGCTCTGGCTCAGGTCCCTCTCTTCCTTTCTCTTTACCTCCCTCCCCTGCTCTTTTTCTTCTTGTCAAAGAACAGCAGCAGAGTGGCCCCCTGCCGGGAGCCACAGAAGCTCCAAGAAGAGCCAGATTGGAAGGCAGGGTGGGCACGATTCAGTACAGCAGGAAGGAGAGAGAACTTTCCAAGCAGGGGATGTAAGTGAGGGCCATGGACATGTTCACACCAGTGAGGGACCCGTCCGGCTGCAGTAGGACCCCAGTGTTAGGAAGGAGGGGGTATGATCACTGTGGTGGCCCTTGGGCAGATCAGGAAGGGCCTAAAATGGAAAGAAGTTGAGTCCTGTAATATCCAGTGGTGACGGGTTGGCATTGTGCTCAGGGCATTGGTGCTAGGAGGGGGTAGGGGGAAGGAAGCCATCAGATTTGGAGCCCAAGGCTCAGATCAGAACCCAGCAGGAACAGAGAGAAAGGAAGAAGGCCAAGGGTGGCAGATGGCCTGGCTCAGGGGAAGGAGTCCAACATGGCAGGCTGGAGTGAGGAGTCGGTTTTTCTCTTCTTTTTTTTCTTTCTTTATTTTTATTTTTATTTTTTGGCGGGGGAAGGTGGAGGGTACTGGGTGGAGCCCAGGGCCTTCACATCTCCAGCCCTTCTTATTATTTTGGATTTGGAGACAGTCTCACTAAATTGCTAAGTTGCCCGAGCTGGGGTTGAACTTGGAATTCTTCTGCCTCAGCTTCCCAGAGTGCTGGGACTGCAGGCCGGTGCCCCTGGGCCCAGCAGAGCAGGAGTTTGAGAGAACACCAGTGAGATTCCCAAGCCCAGGGTGCTCAAGGGGAAGCCATATTGAGGACGTAAGGACGTAAGGATGCGGTTGGGTTTGTCACTGGCCCCAGAGGTGTGGTGTTTGGCCCGTCTGGTTAGAGACACAGATCATGTACCACAAGTGTCATGGAGCAGGCTAGGCTGCTGCAGGGATGGAGGGCTTTGCCCACATGTTGTAGGTGAGGGGCCCATGTGGACAGTGGCTCCAGCTAGCTCCCGAAGGGCCAAGGCTTTGGGCCCTGCTGGACAGTGTCAGAAACAGCAGAGGGAACTGTAAGAGCTGGTTCCATAGGGATGGGGTGCCTGTCAGGAGTAGCTGTGTGGGGTCCCACCCCTGGCCCTGGTGGGGGGTGGGCATAGAGGGCTGGTCAGAGTCAGAGTGAGCTGGGTGCCTCCTGGCTCAGGATGAATTAACTGCTTGGGTTTCTCCCTGGTTCTCTCCCAGCTGGTTTGCCTTGCTCTTTAACGATACTTTAACCTATTAATGGGGGCGTTCTCCAAGCCACCTGTCCCTTTCCTGGCTTGGCAGAGGACTTCCAGGAATGTGGCTCTACTGCTATCTATCTCCAAAAGTTGAGGCCAGAGCTGGCTCAGGCAGATGTGTTATGGGGGTGTGGGATGGTCATAAGGTACCCTCCTGGGGACAGGTCCGCCTCCCTCAAAGCACTGCCTCAATTCTCCTTCCTGCCTAACCATTGTCCCCAACTTTGCTGCTTTTCCTGAGCTCTTGGTTTCAGATCCTCTGGTGTCCAGTGGGGAGCCCGCCTGCCCAGGAGTGGCCAGCCCAGACAGCTGGTCCCTTTTAATAGCAAGGCCTCCAGGCCCACGTGGCGGCGACTAAGACGCCTCGACAGTTGTTGATTTCAGCTCCTTCTCCTCGCTTCGGGCCTAACGATTCCATTTGCTGTTTTCGCTTAGCTTGCCCGGCAGCCGGCTGCCTCACCCTGGTGCTGGAAGGTAAACTCACTTCGCATTCGGTGTCTCCTCTGCGGGCCCCGGGGAACTGCTCATGCACTAAACCAGGCTGCATGGGCTGCACTGGGGAGGGCCGGGGTGACCTGGAGGGGTGGAAGGCACGCACTTGAGCATGCGTCTCCCAGGGACCAGGCTTGCTATTTGCATGGCCTGTTTGGAAGGGGCCCAGGGTCTAAGGCATAGAGTGTGGGCAGGGGACCCTGAGATGCTACAATGCCCTCTGTGCGACCTTGGACCGATGCTGAGGAAACAGAGCAGGGAGCTGCTGGGCATGTGAACCATCTCTCTCTCCTGTCCGAAGTTTCATGTTGTTTTTGTTTGTTTGTTTGTTCTTCTGACCACTTATCTAGATTTGACACCGTACCTATCTTTTTAAAAAAACTGTACTGTACTGAGGATCAACATTCAGGCTCTCCACCCTGAGCCTTCCTAGCCCCTTTTTGTTGCTTATTTGTTACAGGGTCTACCTAAATCACTAAGCTGCGCAGGCTGAACTTGAACCTGAATACTTGTGATCTTCCTTCCTCAGCCTCACAGAGTGCTGGGATGACAGGCCTGTGCCACGGGCCCAGCTCTTATCTCTCCTCTAACTATGGCCCCCGACTTTTACTTTTTTCCTATAGTTCCCCCAGCATTTTTCTGAATCCAGGGCCTTCACATCGAGCTAGTCCTATCTAATTCTTATTCCTTTTTGATTTCAAGATCTCATTAAGTTGCTAAATTGCCCAGGCTGGGTGGGCTCAAACTTGCTATCTTCCTGCCTCAGCCTCCCAGAGTGCTGGGGTTCTGCTCTGTAGCTCCTTGAATCTTCCTTTTGGTCTTTTCTTCCTCTGAATTTTCCTTTCCTTTGAACCCTGGCCATGCCTGTGGACCACAGGCTCCTTACGCTGGAGACTCCATTGCTGCACCAGGCAGAAGCCCATGCTGTGATGTGCTAAGCAAGCCCAGGGTCAGGACTGGCCTGTAGGAAGACTGCCCCTGCCTTGTGTTGGGGACAACTTATTATCTCTGGCAGGACTGACCATTACCATCAACGTGGGAACATCTGCTGACCTCTTCCTGCCCCGGGGTCCCCATTCCAACTGGGAGGTGCAGGTAGAGCTGGCTACGGTTTCTTTGTGCAGGGGAAGGTTTTTGAGCCGCTAACTCACATCTATAGGACTGTGTTGGTGGACCTCAATGGAATGAACGAGCAAGGGCCTTTGTTCTGGGCTCACAGTGGGAGAGAATACGCCCAACCAGTTCACAGGGCAGCATGGCAGAGCTGAGAGAGAGGGACCCGGGGCTTGGCAAAGCAAGGGAACATGGAATCGGAAGACAAGGTCAGATTACTTTGACTGTCCCAAAATTTCAGGGTTCTGGGGTTCTTCAGAAACATGGGATTTGTCCATGATGCCTTCTGGAGGCTCTGGAGCTGGAAGGATGGGACGCCTGGTTGGAAAGGCCATTTCTAGGTATGAGTGGACCTTGGGCTTTCTCAGGACTGGGAGACACATGCAGAGCGGTTGGGAGGATGAGACAGGAAGCGATGTGGCACTTAGCAGAGCGCAAGAGTGTGTGCAAGGACTCTCCCCGTCCCCAGATGCATCCAACCTGCATCCCGAGCAGCACGCTTTTTTCAGCCACCCCTGTGGGAGTTATGTGTGGGCTTCCCATTTAGAATATAGCTAGGACTTCACATGGAAGGGTTTAGAAGTAAGTTTTTAAAATTAATTAAATAATTAATTTCTGTGGTACTTGATAGTGAACCCAATGCCTTTGCACTGAGCTACACGCCCAGACCATTTTTTGTGTGTGTGTGTGTGTGTGTGTGTGTGTGTGTGTGTGTGTGTGTGTGTGTTTATTTTGAGATAGGGTCTCACTAAATTGCTAAATTGCCCAGGGTGGACTTGCAATTTCAGACCTCCTGCCTCAGCCTCCCAGAGTGCTGGGATTATAGGACGCCAGGTCTGGCTGTGCTGCCAGATTTGTGCCACAAGTTCTGGCTCTAGAGATAAAGGCTCTTTTCTATTCAAAAGAAGTGAAGAAATACAGGAGCCACTTATTGGGTAACTAGCACCCCTGCAACTTTTCTGAAAGTATTTCCTTGTTTTCCTCACTTATCCAGTAGCTGCATATGATTTTCTTTTCTTTTCAAAACATGGTTCGGGACTGGAACCCAGGTCCTCACTCACGCGAGGCGAGTGTGCAGACACTGAGCTACAACCCTGGCCCTGTATTTATTTATTTCCCTAGCCTCCTGGGCTGCTAGAATTAGAGAGGTGTGCCACTGACACTTCCTCACGAAATTATTTTCTCTTTCTTTTTTTCTTTGTTGTTGGTGTTATTGTTGTCATTGTCACTCCTCCTTCTCCTCCTTCTTCTCCTCCTTTTTCCTCTTCCTCCTCCTCCTCCTCCTCCTCCTCTTCTTCTTCTTCTTCTTCTTCTTCTTCTTCTTCTTCTTCAGTACTGGGGATTGAACCCAGGGGCACCATACCACCAAGAAACAACCCCAGTCCTTTATTTTTAATTGAAAAATAATTATTTATTTTAAACTTTATTTATTGAGACAAGTTCTTGCTCTTTAGTCTAGACTGGCCCTTGAATTACTTCCAGAATCCTACTCATTATATAGCCCAGGCTGGCCTTGAGCTCACAGTGATCCTCCTGCCTCAGCCCCCACAGTGCTGGGATTACAGGTGTGTGCCACCACACCCCGCTTATGTGGTGCTGGGGAATCCAACCCAGGGCCTTGTGCCTGGTAGGCAATGCTCTAACTGCTGAGCTATTCCCTTCAGCCCCATTTGTTTATTTTTACAATTCTGAGTCAGGGGTTCATTAATTCACCCAGGTGGGACTCAAACTGGCAATCCTCCTGCTTCACCCTCCCAAGTGCTGGGATTTCTGGCAGTTGCCATGGAAGGCAGCTTGAAATAATGTGTTCAGGCTGGTTGAAGCAGCTCCCCAGTTAAGACCCTAAGCACAGCAGTTAAAGCGCTAGCCTAGCCAGTGTAAGGTCCTGAATTCGATTCTCCAGCACCACATAAACTGGGGATGGTGGTGCACACCTGTAATCCAGCACTCAGCAGGCTGAGGCAGAGGGATTGCCTGTCTTCCTCCCTCCCTCCCTCCCTCCCTCCCTCCCTTCCCTCCCTCCCTCCCTTCCTTTGAGTTTGAGGCCATCCTGGGGTCCATAGTGAGTTCAGGACCAGCCTGGACCACAGAGCAAGACTCTATCTCAAAAACCAAACCAAACCAACTTCCCTGTGCTGACTATTGGACCCTGGTTCCAGTTTGTAGAAGAGGTAGGCTGCAGGGAGATTCTTACTTTCAGAAGCCTACAAGTCAGATTATGTTTGGCCTGGAAATTTCTAGAAAGTATTGGTTGAGGTTTGGGGTTCCCCAGGTCAGAATGGCTCCTAGTTTGACAGCAGTGGGAAACATGTCTTGATGTTGTATAATGATGTTCTAGAGTATGTAGGGAGCTGAGGTCCCCGGTCTTAAAGGACATTTCGCTCCTGTGACCTCAGAGGAAAGGGAGGGGTGGTCACTGGGCCAGAGAGCTCTAGGTGAGAGGGGTTATGGAGTGCAGTGCTACGGAATGCTCTCGGTGCAGACCCACCCATCTGAAAAGACACTATGGAATGCTTCTGTGAACTCCTTGAATGCTCCCGCATTGCAATCCTGAGGAGTTACAGCTCAGCCCCACCAGCGTGGTGGCCAATCCTGACCCCAGATGTCCTTCGGGGCAGCAGCGCTTCTCCACAAACTCACATGAGAAGTCCACCCACAAGAAAGACTCACCACATGCAGAGCCTCCTGCCAGGCAGGAGCTGCAGCACACCTCCCCCAGACTCCCCACTTCTGGTGCGGTGTCACCCTCTAGGACCCATGCCTCTCCCTGGGTGATGTGTCCTCCCTGGTCACCTCTCCCTTCACGGCTTCCCCCTGCTCATGAGTGGAGGGAGGAGGGCCGGGAACTGCACAGTGACCTGGCTATGGGGCTGCTGTTCACACCTGGGGCTGTACAGGGTCCCTGCTGGCCCCAGGATGGGTTTGGCAGGGCCATATGCCTCCCGTTCCAGGAAGGAGTGGACTGTAAGCCAAGCATTGTTGGTGAGTTTGCACTGGGCTTAGGAAGCCCTCAGGTGCCCCCGACTTCTGGGGGTGGACTGTTCCAGGCTTTCGCAGCAGTGGGTCTGTTTGTGGCTTGGCGGGTCTGCCTGGCGGGCCTGGAGCTGCCAGCTTAGTTTCCACTTCAGCACGCGGTGTCCAGCAGTGGAGGAGGAGTCACAGCCAGCTTCCCAGTGCAGAGCCAGAGCCCCGTGTGGGACCAGAATGCATTGCACTCTTTCTTTCCTTTTTTTTTCCTTCAGTACTGAAGAGTGAACACAGGACCGCGCATGCTAAGCAAGTGCTCTACCACCAAGCTACATCCCCAGCCCATTTTTAAATTTTACTCTGAGACAGAGTCACACTAAGCTTTCTAGGCTGGTCTGAAACTCACAATCCTCCTGCCTCCACCTCCGGATAGCTGGGATTACATGCATGGGCCACAGGCCTAGCTAAAGTCTCTTTTCTTAATTCCCACACATAAGCATCCTCTTGTATCTAGTCCCTGGCCCTGGGTCCCCTGGCGTCTTTGTCTGCTATGGGTCTGAGCTCACAAATGCAGGAGTTTTCTTCTGAGCCTGAGCTGGGGAAGGCTTAGCATTCCCAGGGCCTCTGGGGCATCAAGAGTGGCCAGCTTGTCCCTCTTTGGCATGTGTGGAGGCTCTGCTGCACTGGCCTGTCTGTGTGTGTGTCCCCCTTGCACCAGCCTTCCTGGAGGGGCACAGTGGAGGGTGGAGCCAACTTCCCTCAAGTAAGGGTGGGATGAGACTTTCCGGGGTTGGTCATCTGGCATGTCGGGGTCAGCAGCCGATTGCTATGGGTTGTGTCTAGACTCTAGCCCACCCTTCAGTGCCATTCCACCCCCAGCCCGGCTGGCCCAGGCGCCAGGGCTGCTGCCGGGTGACAGCTGGGCCAGACGGGGTGAGCTCGGCACCTCGTGGGCCCAGCCTGGGAGGTGGTGCTGAGCAGGTCTCTGCCTTCGTAGAAGCACCTTCTGCTCCATCATCGCCCAGCTCACAGAGGAGACCCAGCCGCTGTTTGAGACCACACTCAAGTCCAGGGCTGTGTCGGAGGACAGCGATGTCAGGTTCACCTGCATCGTCACAGGTAATGGGGCCACCAGGGGGCTTCCCACCAGGGCTGGTGTGTGGAGCAGGGTCCTGGGGAGGGACACAGGCGTGTGCTTGGGTTGTGAGGACCAAGTGGGTGAGCTAATGTCTGCTTGCTGCTTGTTTTTCCTTTCTTTCTTCCTTCCTTCCTTCTTTCTTTCTTTCTTTCTCTGTCTTTTGTCTTTCCCCTTCCCTTCCCTTCCCTTCCCTTCCCTTCCCTCCCTCCCTCCCTCCCTCCCTCCCTCCCTTCCTTCCTTCCTTCCTTCCTTCCTTCCTTCCTTCCTTCCTTCTTTCCTTCCTTCCTTTCTCTCTCTTTCTCTCTTACATTTGTACTGGGGACCAAGCCCAAGGCTTTCACACTAAGCTACTCCAACCCCTTTTTGTTTTTGATTTTGAAACAAGATCTCCCTAAGTTGCTGAGTTGCTCAGGTTGGGCCAAACTTGCAGTCCTCCTGCCTCAGCCTCCCAGAGTGCTGAGATTGCTGGCCTGTGCACAGGCTGGTCATGTCTGCTTTCTGAGCTGCCCCTGTCTCTTCATCTGTGGTGTCGGCTCTTGCCTTCTTTTCTCTTGGAGCCGTGTGCATACCTGCTTTTCCAACCTCCAGACCCGCTCCTGTAAAGGTGCCTGGCCCATGCACATGCTCCTGGGAATGGTGGCTTGGTTTATGAGGCTGTCTGCTCAAACATAACTTTTTAATTTTTATTTGATTTTTTTGAGACAGGGTCTCTCTCTGTAGCCCAGACTGGTCCTGAACTCACTGGTGTCACCCAGGCTGGCCGTGGACTCAGGACAATCTGCCTGCCTCAGCCTCCCAAGTGCTGGGATTACAGGCATGCACCATTGCACCCAGCTTTATGTGGTACTGGCGAATCAAACTGAGGGCCTTGCACTTGCTAGACAAGTGCTTTAACTGCTGTGCCATTCATCTAGCCCAATTTTTGTTTGATTTTTAAGACAGGGTCTCAGTAGGTTCCTAATCTGCCCAAGCTGGGTTCAAACTTGTGATCTTCTTATAGCTGAGTTAAAACAAATCATTTTTTTTTTGAGAGAGAGAGAGATAAAGAGTCTTATTCAGTAGTCCAGGCTGGTCCTGAGCTCACTATGGACCCCAGCTGGTCTTGGCCCCACAGCAGTCCTCCTTTCCCAGCTTCCCAGAGTGCTGGGAATGCAGGTATGCATCACTATGCCCATGGTGCTGAGGAATCGAACCCAAGGCCTTGTGTTTACTAGGCAAATGCTCTAACTGCTGTGCTGTTCTTCCAGCCCCAAACAAGCCATCTTATAATTGAGACCTTGGGTGGCTTCAGAGTACACAGCCTGAGACGAAGGGATATGCAGTGACTCCAGCTGCAGACCCTGGCCTGGTGGGGCTCCTGGGGTGCTCTGTGGGCCATGTGGCCTCTCAGCTACCTCATCTGTGAAGAGGCGATGATACTGCAGGGGCCAGAGAAACTTGAGAGTTTTCCTCAGCATGATAACAATATACCTTATGCAATGAATTTAGTGCTTACATAGTTTTCTCACGGCATTAGTTTTACTTCAAATATTATGACTAATGAATCATAAACAAATTATTATGTTTAATGTTTTTATATATATGGAGACCTTTGAGCTTTGTAATGGTGTGATATTGAGAGAAGTACTACATGCAGAGCACTGGGCGCAGTCCCTGGATGCAGCGAGAATCACGCGATACTGGGAATTAAGATTAGCTCTTGGCCAAATATAGTGGCACAGGCCTGTCATCCCAGCACTCTGGGAGGCTGAGACAGGAGAACTGAAATTTTGAGCCCATGACCTAGGCTAGATAGCAACTTAGACTGTCTCAAAATAAAAAAGAGCTGGGGATATAGTTCAGTGTAAAGTTTCAATTTCCAGTACTTCAAAGGGAAGAAAAAAAAAAAAGAGGCTAGTTCTTTGTATTTTGCTGAGCTCCAAGGTGGAGTTTGAAGCCAAGTTCTGTCATGAAATGGAGGGATGGGAGCTGGGTCCAGAGGCCAACTGTGACATTATCCTTTCCTATGAGCTGCCATGGCCTCCCTTTGCACTACCCACCTTGCCCCAGGGCGTGCAGCACACCTGCCTCCAGATGCCCACCCCATCAACAGGCAGTGGTGCCAGGCCCCAGGGCCAGACTTCCTCAGAGAATGCCTGGGTGTGGCTCCTTTCCAGCTGTGACACCCTTGATTCCGGGGACTTGTCCACCCTGGCAAGCAAAATGGCTTCTTCAGGGTTGGGTTCTTGTGGGCAGTGCTTCCCTGATCCAGGGCCCTGGAGCGCCAGGCTCAGGATGCCCGTCCAAGGGGCAGAACCTTGCCACCTTCCTTTACCTCACAGAGCATGGTGTTTCGCAATGGCCGTCTCTTTCCATTGTCGTGGAATTCTTATAAAACCCGTGAAGTAAGGGCTATTATTAGTCAAGTTCTTCTGAGGGGGACATGGGAAGAGGCCAGGTGACCCACCAGGTCCACACAGCTGGCTGGAAGGGGACACAACAGTGCCTACTGCTGCGTCATGGGGACACTGAGGGCGTCCCAGGAGAATCTGACCCTTGCCTCCATGCTTTTGTATGGGTTATTATGTCTAGTTAGAATGTCCTTGACCCTTATGTGTGCGTGCGTGCATGTGTGCACCCGGGGTTTGAACCTGAGGCATTCATACTGAGCATATATCCTTAGACCTTTTTTATTCTTTATATCAAGATAGGATCTGACGAAGTCCCTGAGTTACCCGGGCTGGGTTGGCACTTGCGATCTTCCTGCTTCAGCCTCCAGGAGTGCTAGGATTACAAGCCTGTGCCTTCTCATGCTAGGCAGGTGCCTTAGCCCCAGCCCCACAGTACTTATTTTTGTACAACTGGGGTCAAGCCCAGGGCCTTTGTATCTGTCTACATCCCCACTCTATGTTTATTTTTACTTTTTCTTTGACACTGGCTCTAACCAAGTCACTAGTTGCTCAGGCAGGTCTCGAACTCGTGCTCCTCCTGCCTCAGTCCCGACGTAGTGGAACTACAGGCCTGTGCCACCCACTTGGCTGAGTTAACGCCTCTGTGCTATTGTTGTCTCTGTCTCCTTTCATTTGGCTTCTCCTATGGTCACAACACGATTTTTGTTCAAATCAACGTTTGCCTTTGCTTTCTTCTGTCTACTTATTATTTGCAAATGTATGTTGTGGCATGTAAGCCACCAAAGCGCCTGAGCCAGGCTCCTATTTGTGCCTGTCCTGCCTTGGCCTACCAGAGTGCTGGGATTACAGAAGTGCCTCACCATGCCTGGCTGAAACCCTTTCCTTTTCATCCAGATGGGGATAAAATGCAAGGCCTTGAGCATGCTAGGCAGGTGAACTACCCCTGACCTATGTTCCCAGTGACCCTCTTGTTTTAGAATACTGTTCATCCCAGCACTGCAGAAAAGCCCAAAAGGATATGATTGATGCCATCCAGGGGACAGGCGATGTATTCTCCCCAGTAAACTCGTGTCCAAGGTTCACTGTGGCCTTGAAGCCTAAAGTGTCCCATGACCCCACTGAGGCTGGGAGCCCAACCCCATCCTATCCCTTCCTCACCCTGCCCCCACCCAGCGCCTGCATTCAGATCCCTGGGGTCACGGGGCCCTGGCAGGGATGAGCTCATCCTGGGGTGGTGAGGACACCCATGCTGGCTGGGGCCACATGCGCTGTGATGTAACCAGGGGCCTTAGCTCACAGTGGAAACTTGGGGCTCACTTTACAGCCAGGGCTGCCTGTTGTTTGCTTGGGACCAGCTGCTACAGCCCCGCCTCCCTTGCTCCGGCTAGCACACAGTTCCTGTGGCCCTCACACGGGCAGGCCCTTTCTGCTGTCATCTCTGCCTGTCTGCCTGTCTCCCTCTCATCCAGCAAGCTTTTATTAAGTAGCGACTATGGCCAGGCACTCAGCTGATGGGGCAGGAGCAGGGAACAGGCTTTCCCCCGTGGGACCAAGCCTAGAGGGAGGGACAGACCCTCTGAGGACACCCTCGTGACACACCATGCTTCGTGCTAGGAAGGGGACGTGCAGAAGGTGTCAGGGTGGATGTTGGGGAATGGACTAGAGGCACTGAACTCAGAAGCATTGGGATCATATTTTCTTGTTTGAGACAGGGTCTTTCTCTATAGTCCAGGCCAGTCCTGAACTTGCTGTGCAGCCCAGGTTGGCTTTGGACTTACGGTGATCCTGCTTCAGCCTCCCACAAGCTGGCATTACAGGCATGCAGCACCAGACTAGGCTAGTTTTTATGTGATGCTGAGGAATCGAGCCCAGGGCCTTGTGCATGCTAGGCCAGCTCTCTAATAACTGAGCTATGCCTCTTGTCTCTGAACCTGCATTTTGTGTTCTTTGAGTCTCACTTGGGTGCTGCCCACTGCAGAGGAGTTCCTGAGTCTCTGGCCAGGGGACGCTGCCTCCTTGTCCTCATAGGCTGTGCAGTCAAGGAAGGGTATCATTAAGTGAGGCCCATACTGCTCACTAACGGGGCCGAGGAGGTGTAAGAACTGGCCTTCCAGTTTAGTGATGTTAGACTCGCAGGGACCTTAACAAGGGCAGTTGTGGGCAGAGGTGGGTACTGGTTGGAGGAGGGGAGTAAGGATCGTTGAGTACAAACAGCCAAAAAGCACTTTTTAAATTTAATTTTATAATTATTTGAGATAGGGTTTTGTTGTATTGCCCAGGTGTGATCCTCCCTGCCTCAGCCTCCTGGGTAGCTGGGATTAGAGCTGTGCACCACAGCGCCCAGCTCACGGCTATTTTTTTTTTTTTTTTTTTTTGATACTGGGTTTCTTCAACCACTGACTTTCCTAAAAAGGGTGACAGAAGCTGGAGGAATAGCAGTAAAGTTGCTTGCCTAGCAAGCTCAAGGCCCCGAATGTGA
This sequence comes from Ctenodactylus gundi, assembly GCA_004027205.1. Lineage (NCBI taxonomy): Eukaryota > Metazoa > Chordata > Mammalia > Rodentia > Ctenodactylidae > Ctenodactylus > Ctenodactylus gundi. The sequence continues at coordinate 191,315 of PVKB01000741.1, read as the reverse complement.
TTTCCTAGCACCATGTAAGCCAGGCATGGTGGCACATGCATACCATCCCGGCACTCAGCAGGCTGAGGCAGGAAGATTAAGTTTAAGGCCAGCCTGGGCTACTTAGTGAGTTCAGGACCAGCCTGGACTATGGAGTGAGATCTTGTCTCTAAATAAACAAACAAACAAACAAATAAAAATAAAAGTAAAAGAAGGAGGGTGATAGGATAGCAGGCTCCTATGTTTCCAGGACCGATGTCATAAAGAACCAAAGGCTGGACGTGGTGGCACAGGCCTGTGGGAAGTTGAGACAGGAGGATCACAAATTCAAGCCCAGTTTGGACAATTTGGCAAGACCCCTGTCTCAAATAAATAAAATAATAAAATAAAATTGAAAGGGCTGGGATGTAGCTCAGTGAGAAGGCCCTGGGCTCAATCTCTGCAAATTAATAATAAATAATAATAATATAGTGAGGCAAAGCTGGGCGACATGGGACAGAGCAGGATCCGCAGCTGGAGAGAGGGCCGTGGCTGGGGAGAGGTGGTGCATACCGCGGTCTGGGCTCGCAGGCGGGAGGAAAGGCCTGGCACATGCTGTGCGGGGTGCGCTACCCCCCTGGGTGCACCGGTCTCTCTTTTCTACTATGCAGCTGGTTCCCCGAGAATGGAGTTCTGGGTTCCCTTTGTGAAAGTGTGGGAATGGATGGGTGTTAGGAATCTTTGATTTCTTTAAAACTTTTTTTTTTTTTTTTGGTGCTGAGAAAGAAATCCTGGGCCAACTTCTTTTTTGGGTTGACTTTGAGACACATTCTCATTAAGATGCTATATAGTCCAGTTGCCCAGGCTGGACTTAAACTTGCAATCCTCTTGCCTCAGCCTCCCAGAGTGCTGAGACTACAAGCCTGTACCACCAGGTCTTGGTTTAGGAATGTGTATTTCCAACCAGCAGGGCTGGTCAGCTGGGATCAGCATAGGGAAGGAAACAGAGGGAGCCACCAGGGTGGCTGGGCGGCAGTGGGGGGTGCGCCTCTGCCCCCTCGCTCCTGCTCCATCCTGCGCGCCAGTTTCATCCTTCTGCCCCTCACTGCTGATCAGTGTCCTGTGCTTTTCTGCCTCTGTGCTGAGACACGCCACCCTGCAGTTCCATATCCAATGCCAGGCTGCGTCTCCCCCTCATTTCCGAATCCCGGTCAAAGGATTGGATTAGATTAGCTGCTTTGGCGTCCACCCCGGGTCAGTCAGTGGTGGCCAGGAGATGAGTGTTATGTCACTGTAACGACTAGAAGCTCTTCTGTCTGGGTGATCTGGGAGTCCCCTGAGAAGAGCGGCTGGATAGCTACCTCAGTGGGTCTCAGTACAGTGACTGGGGGCCAGGTGTGACAGTGTGGGCCTCTGAGAGGCTGAGGCAGGAGGATCCAAAGCTCAAGTCCAGACTAGGCAATTTAGTAACTTAGTGAGATCTTGTCTCAAAATCAAAAATAACTGTGGACTATGGATATAGCTCAGTGTGAAGGCCCTGGGCTGAATCCCTAGTACCATAAAATAAAAATTAATACAACCCAGCTCAGACATGTGGGAGCCTAGGGCTGCCCTGGACCAGCTGCAGGTGTGGTGGGGTGGCCGCAGTCTCCTGGCCACTCCTGTCACTGTGTTGGAGAGCATCTCACTGCATCTTAGGCCTCTGCTCCCCTCCACCCTCTCAGGGTACCCAGAGCCGGAGGTGACCTGGTACAAGGACGACATGGAGCTGGACCGTTACTGTGGCTTGCCAAAGTATGAGATCACGCATCAGGGCAACCGCCACACGTTGCAGCTATACAGGTGAGAGGACAGGGCCCACTGAGTTCACATGGTTCACTGGGCACACCACCTGCCTCTCGGCTTGGCCCAGGCATCTTGCTGGGTGGGGGGCAGGCACTAAGGGACAGGGTAGCAATGCTGAGCTGAGCCACCTGGTAATCTGTGTTTGCCTGCCACTGTCTGGGATCTCCTAAGGCCAGAGAGGGAGTATTTGTGACAACCCCAGAGCCGAGTGCCACTATCAGAGGGAGGCCCTGACCCACAGAAACATTTTCCATGAGGTTGGTAGCCAAAAAAAGCAAGTGTGTCATCGTGACTTCACTGGGGCTGTGCCGGTCACCTGCTCCTGAAGAGAGCTCTCCTGAGCCCCACATCTAATCCCTCTGGGGACAGCATGGCCTTGGCCAGGGGCCTTCCCTGTGGCCTCAGTTTCCTCCACTGTCACAAAACACGGGCCATGTGGTGATATCCAGGTGGAATGTGACTGGGAGGGGACACATGCTGAACTCAAATTTTAGGCTACAGGGAAGGGGCTGCGATCTCTCAGAAGGGAGAGGTGGCACCTCCCATTCCTGTCTTCAGGTGTCGGGAGGAAGATGCAGCTATCTACCAGGCCTCGGCGCGGAACTCCAAGGGCATTGTGTCCTGCTCAGGGGTCCTGGAGGTGGGGACCATGACGGAGTACAAGATCCACCAGCGCTGGTTCGCTAAGCTGAAACGCAAGGCTGCGGCCAAGATGCGGGAGATTGAGCAGAGCTGGAGGCAGGGGAGAGAGGCAGGGGGTGAGGCCAACGGGGAGGCTGACGGGGCGTGGCGCCAGCTGAGCCCCGACCGCCTCCAGCGAAAACGGCGACTGAGTGGGGCGCGGGGGACAATCCCCCCGGTTCCGCCAGGGGAGTTCCATGATGAGGTGGCCCTGGAGGATTGGCATGAGGGACAGGCGGAGGCCATCCAGCACCCGGGGCTGGGCCTCGTGCCTGGCTTTGCCCCCGGGGAGGCGCCCACCAACGGGGAGCCTGCCACCGAGGACGGGGAGGATGGGGAGCAGGGCCTGCTGTCCTACCTGTGTGAGGCCATGGAGCGGAGACCCCTGAGGGCCTCTCAGAAGGAGTCCCAGGCCAAGAAGAAGAGGAAGGACGAGGAAGCCAGGGCAAAGCTGCCGGAGCTGGGGGCCAACAACGCAGCCCGAGGCCACCACTCTGTCGAGAATGGTGTCCCCAACTTAGAGGAGGCTGAGGGGACACCAAGGCCGGGGGACACGGAGCAGGTCCAAACTCAGCTCCAAGACCAGATAGCACGGGTACCAAGGGCTGCTGGGAGAGATGGCGCCAGGATGCTGACCTCTGCTGTAGTCACCCAGGACAAGGCCCCAGATGGCCCTGTCTCTGTCCCTATCCCTGCTCCTGTCCCTGCTCCTGGCCAGGAGCTATACTTCTCCCTGAAGGACATGTACATGGAGAGTACGCTGGCCACCAGGCCTCAGGTCCAAGAAGAAGCCCCATCCTCAACTGCTCAGGCACCTGGACAGAACCTCCCAGGGAAGACACCCCCCCGAGCTGGCAGATCTGAAATACCCAAGGAGCCTGCCCCACCCTTGGCCCCTCAGCCCACAAGGACCTTCAACAGGAAGCGCTTTGCCCCCCCAAAGCCCAAGGCTGAGCCCCCTGCTGACCACCAACCCCTCTTGGCCTTGGACAGTGGGGCACAGAACCCCAGCAAGGCCCTCACCCAGGTGCCCACACCCCCTGCCCGCCGGAAGCACAGTACACGGGACAGTCCTTTGCAGGGACGCGCAGGCCACCAGCCCCTAGGAGAGGTAAGCCAGGGCCCCTTTGGGAAGCTGACCTCATGGAAACTCTTGGTGACAGCCTGGCAGCCAGGGAGAGGGGCTATTTATGGAAGAGGGTGGGGAGAGGACGTGCTAGCCAGGAGCAAGGACCACAGGCATGGCCCTTGCCCTGCCAGCTCCCAGGTGCAGGCCTAGGGCAGCACAGCTTCTCTCCCACAAGTGTGGGGATGAGGACCCTGGGGACTGTCCATGAGAAGGAGGGGAGGGGACAGTGGGGGTCCTCCATGAGCTGGGGCTGCAGTTTCCTGGGGATACAGGGAAGCAGGAAGGGTTGCAGTGTACAGTGTCCTTCGACCTGCGTGCTCTGTAGAAGAGTTTTGCTGTGCACTGGGACTGAAGTCCAGGCCTTCCCACTGAGCTGGCCACACGCCCAGCCCTTTTTTTTTTTTTTTTTCAGTTTTGACTTTGACACAGGGTCTCACTAAATCACTAAGTTGCCCAGGCTGGGCTTGATCCTCCTGTCTCAGCCTCCCAGAGTGCCTGCACCACAGGGCCTGGCATATTGCTGAATGTCTAAGAAATTCTGGTTTAGTCTGGGTATATTGAAGGTTTTGGAGTCAGGTATACCTATGTGGTCTGACAGAAAAATACAGTGAACATTTAGATCTTTAAAAATTTTATCGTACTAAAAGACATATGGCTGTGGATCCCCCTCGACATCCTCCCCACACTCTGAACACACTTATCCCGTCATTCCTGCCGCTTCGCAAAGCTTGCAGCTCTGGAGGGCCTCTTTCTGAGTGTCTTTCTTGCACTATTGTGGCTGCTCTGTGTCCTGAATTGATCCAGAATATTTCCTGTTTGGTCATTTTGACTTTGGGAAGAGCCAGAAGGTACAGTGCCAGATGTAGTGAATAAGGAAAATGAGGACGTGCCTCGGGTTCTCATTTGACAGAAATTGTTGGGCTAATTTCAATCTGTTTTCCTAGCACCCTGGGAAGCTGAGGCAGGAGAGTCAAAGTCCAAGCTCAGCCTGGGTAACTTAGCGAGACCCAGCTTAAAAAAAAAAAAATGTGGACTGGATGTAGCTCAGTTTAAAGGCCTTGGGCTCAATCGCCATTCAAACAAAACAAAACAAAACCAAAACAAAAAACAAACCACTAAAACTAAGTACAGAGAAGCTGGTGTGAGATATAACTCCGGTGGGGCACAGTGACAAATTTTTACTTGGAGCAAGAGTGCCACCATTTCTCATTTCTGAGGAGAACAGATGACATCTGGGGCAGAAGTGGGGCAGGGGGCGTCCACTCGTCAGCGAGGCAGAGGCAGGAGGGTGCTGGTGCTAAGGAGACAGAGGAGCAGGCTCCTGCTCTGGGGATGGGAAAGGAGATAGGACTCCCAGGGCTTGGGGACATCATGTTTTAGGGAACGATACCAAGGAGGCAGGATTTGTTTGCAGCTGCAGGAGTGAGGACACCATTATGGGAAGAAACTGCTGGCTGTATCTCTGAAATTCTAATGTTACAGGTGCCTGTATTTCTTTCTGCTAAATCCAGTGGTCCTGAGTGGACACGGCCTCTAATTTGGACTGGAATGAAGCTGAGATCATTTTCAAGGTGGAGGAAGTAGATCAGGGTTCTCAGAACTTTAGCGATTAAAGGAAGGACACGGGAAGCTGTGATTCTCAGGGGCATGGAGGCAGGACAGAAGGCTTCTTGGAACAGTGAAGGGGTCCCTCGGGGGACCAGCTGGGCCAGCACTGGGGGCGTTAGAGGGAAGAGTGTGCATTTGGGGAGCAGGGGAAGGGACTTTATTTAGGGGAAGAAGGGGAAGTCAGAGCTTAAGAATGGCTAGGAGTGTGGCTCTGTCTCAGTGGGTGCTAAGGTCACTCTGTGGGAATGGGATTTCAGAGGGCTGTGGAGCTGGGTGGCCCTCGAATTAGGCTTGGGACCCATCCCTGTACCTGGCCTAGGGCAGTACTACCCACTGGTGTGCCAAGCATGGGGTGGCCTCAAGGAAGGTACCTTGGTGTGCCTATGGGGTTGAGCACGTGGGAGCAGCTGGGCTGGGTAGCACCCTCACAGGGGGTCTTCAAGGGCCCAATTCTTCCTTCAAAAACTTGATTCATTTGTATTTATGTTTTTTAAACTTTAACACATTTGTAACTGTGTCATAAACATAGAAAAACATAGTTAACATTTGTGTTTATCGTGGAGATGACGGTTTACAGAGGGTACCTTCAACGGAAGTTTCATTCTTTGTCTATCAAGACATTTTTAGGCTCTGCTTTCTTCTCCTCATTTCATGATCAGTTCTCCACAGTTTCCAAAAATTCTGTATGCCTTTACCTTTATTTATTTATTTTTTTGGGATAGAGTTCCTATGTATTCCAGAACAGCCTCAAACTCTGAATCCTTCTGCCTCAGTCTCCCCAGTGCTGGGACTCTATGTGTGTGCCACCACGTCTAGCTTTATTGCTCACGTAGCTGCTTAATATGCCTTAGTGCAGATAATTTAATCATTCTCCCTACTACTAATGTCTTCTTCCTATGTTGAGAGTAAGTTATTTTTCTTACAAGAAGCATCTACATTTTTTCTAATTTTCGTTGTTTGAATTCTTTCATTGACTTTTGACTAACCTGGAATTTATTTGAGTGTACAGCATAGCATCAGTCGCTGGTTTTGTGTTTTTCTTTTGGGGCACTGAGGTTCAGATCTACTGGTGCCCTCCTACTGAGCTAAGTCCTCAGTCCTTTTTATTTTTATCATTTTAAAGTATTTAATTTAATTTATTTATTTATTTGAGACAGGGTCTCACTCTGTAGTCCAGGCTGGTCCTGAACTCACTATATAACCCAATCTGGCCTCACACTTAGAGCAGTTTTCCTGCCTCAGCGTCCCAAGTGCTGGGCTAACAGGAGTGCACCATACCCTTGGCTTATGCAGTATTGGGGAATCAAAACCAGGGCCTTGTGCTTGCTAGGCAAGCGCTTTAACCACTGAGCTATGGCCCTAGCCCCTCCCTACATATTTCAAGTTGAACTTGAACTTACTGTGCAGTCCAGGCTGGGCTCAAAGTTGTGATCCTCCTGCCTCAGTTTCCTGATTGCTGTTTGTATTTTTAGTTTGACTAGAGAATGAAGCATTGTTGTCCTTAGAGGCTGTGTGGGTGCCTATCTCCAGACCACTGAATATCACAAACCTTTCTGCTCTTTTAGGCTTTATTCTATAAGTGATGGCTTTGGGGCAGGGGAGTGACCCAATCAGATTTGAATTTTGCAAAGGACACGTGGACCGTGGTGAGGGCAAAGCCTGGAATGGTATATACCTGTTAGGCAGCTCAGCAGTAGTCCCCGAAGAAGACATTGTGGGCAGCCAGCGTGAGGGGCTGGCAGTGGGGAGAGAGGGAAGGGGCCCTCGAGATGATGAGCCGGTAGGTTCAAAGGCGGAGGCTGGGCCGGTGGGGGCAGGAGCAGGGGGCAGCGCTCAGCACAAGGGTTGGCCCGGGGTTCCCCTTGAACAGCAGGTCTGGCTCACGTGTGCTTCCTTTGTAAGTTTCTAGATCCTATGACTATGTTAATGTTGTTGGATCCTAGAAGGAAGATTCTAAGCTGAGTGTGCTGGCACATGCCTGCAAGTCCAGTTTCTCGGGGGCAGAGGCAGGAGGGTTGCCAAGTTTGAAGTCAGCCTGGGAAACTTAGTGAGACCCTGTCTCAAAATAAAATAAAGAAGGGCTTGGGAATGTGGCTCAGTGATAGAGCACATGCCTAGCGTGTTCGAGGACCCAGGTTCAATTCACCTCCACCAGCAAAACAAAACAAAACACACCAAAAAAGGTTCTAAATATATTACTAATTGCTATTTGTTGCTGTGAAGGCAGTTTTGTCTGTTAATGTTTTCCTCGTTATCAGAAGCAGAAAGGACAGTTTTTACTGAAATTCTTCAATCAGACTTAAAAGTCTCCAAAGTCTCCTTGTTCTCGTATTCAGACCATTCATTCAAAAATTTCACATTTAGTAAAAGAACTTTCAGTTCTATACTTACACATATCTATATATCCATATATATATATATATATATATATATATATATATTTTTTTTTTTTTTTTTGAGACAGAGTCCCATTCTGTTGTCCAAGCTGGTCCTGAACTCACTATGGAGCCCAGGCTGGCCTCGAACTCACAGCAATCCTCCTGCCTCAGCCTCTCCCATGTTGGGATTAGAGGTATGCACCACCACTCCCAGCTTATGTGGTGCTGGGGAATTGAGCTCAGGGTCTTGTACTTGCTAGGCAAGCACTCTAACCACTGTACTACTCCTCCAGGCTTATTTAAATGTACTTTAATTCTGTGTTAAAGCTTTCTCTGTGTGATGTGCTTGCTTTGATCTTGCGTGGTTCTTAACTTTATAAATATTTGTATGTCGTGATTTGATTTTTTGGGTGGCGGAGGTGGCCCAGGCCCTTTGGTTTTTGTTGTTGATTTGATCTTGCTGAATTGCTCAGCTGTCTAGACTGAGCTTCAACTTGTGACTTTCCTGCCTCAGCCTCCCAGAGCCTGAGCTACCCAGTTAGGTTTTAATTAGAATTTCTGTAATCTGATCTACTTTGGTTTTGACAAAAGGCTTTGGCTCTGGTGTTTGAGAATGACAGGGTCCAGGAGCTTCCTCAGCTTGTGGCACTTTCCTACACTTTTTTTTTTTTTTTTAATAAGAGAGGGTTTCACTCTGTAGCCCAAGCTGGTCCTGAACTCACTCTGTACCCCAGGCTGGCTTTAAGCTCAGGGCAATCCTCCTGCCTTAGTTGCCTCAGGCTCCCTAGTCTGGAATTGCAGGTGTGTACCACCACACCTGGCTGCTTTTTAATGTGGCGCTGGGGAACTGAACCCAAGGCCTTGCGCATGCGGGGCAAATGCTGTAACCACCGGGCCCCGACCCAGCCCCTGCAGTCGCTGTGTTTTTGCTTCCTGTTCTGAGACCCGCAGGAGAAGGCTGCTGTCCGGCTGCAGGCTGCTCCCCTCTCCTTCCTCCTCCTCACCTCCTGGAGTCTGGATTTACCTGCTTTTGTCTTTTTGCTTCTTTTTGAGACTGGGTTTTATTTGATTCTTGTTTTGCTAGCAATGGAGTTTGCCTTAGTTTTTTCCTTATTTACTTTTTTGATATCCTAGAGTAAAAAGGGCAAATTCCCATGTCTTGCCTCAATGTTGGTATGGGAAGTCCTTTAATTATGTCTAAAAGTGTGGCATATAGACAACAGCAAAGAGTGAAATTGAAAAAAAATGCAAAGAAAATGGGAGTGTCACTAGATACACCTGGTTCTGACCCAAATTCTGCCAATTCCTACCTAGTGATGGACAAGTCGCGACCCTTTTTGACGGTCTTCTCATCTCTAAAATGAAAATCATTCTTATAAGTATTATCACAAGAAATGTAATGCACAGGGCTCGGCACAGGGCCTGCAGGTGCTCATTACAGCCTGGCATGGGGCCACAGGCCTGCCATCCCGGCCTCCAGGAGGCTGAGGCAGGAAAACTGCAAGCTCAAGCCCAGCCTGGGGGATTTGGTGGCTTAGTGAGACCCTGTCTTGCAATAAAAATGAAAATTGACCTGAGGCTGTGTCTCAGGGCAAAGCCCTGTGCTTAACCCCCAATAGAAGAAGGAGAAGGAGAAGCCCACGAAGAAGAGCAGGAGGAGACAGCTCCAGGCCCTGGGGTGAGGGTGGCCGCCGGGCCCAGCAGGTCTTCCCCACGGGGCTGGATTGCTCCGGGCACAGGTTGGAAGGGCCAGGGCTGGGGCTGGGGCTGGGGCTGAGCATTTCCTAGTCTGGTTTCTAGAATCTAGGATGGGGTAGACATGGAGTTTGAGGACTTTGTCCTGCGTCCATGTGGCTCGGCCTCCCAAGGCCCTGCAGTGCAGTTCTGAGTGAGGTCTGTGAGGCATGTGCCCCCACAGAGACCTCAGGACACATGGGGCTCAGCCTATGCTTCTGCCACGTGTCCTCAGGTCTCAGAGTCCCAGGCCACCCTGGCTCCTACTGTACCCGCCCTCAGCAGCCCGGGTGGAGTCTCCGCCAGCCACAGCAGTTCCAGAAGTCCAGGCACCACAGAGCCCATGGACACGGAGCCTGGGAGGATGTGCACTGCCAGGAGTACCACAGACAAGAGCAGCCTGCAGGTGCAGGCAGTGGGGAGGACTGCGGCAGACAGCCCGAGGACACGGGCGGACACTGCGACACAAGAGAGTGGGAGGCTGTGGCCAGAAAGGAGCTCGCGAAAGCGTGAGGTGACACAGAGGCAGGTGGAGACAAAGGTAGAAAGGACACTGGCAGAGGAGAGGACGCAGGAGGACAGGAGGATGATGACGGAGGAGAGGGCGCAGGAAGACAGGATGACACTGGCAGAGGAGAGGACCGAGGAAGATAAGAGAACCCCGAAAGAAAAGGGGCCACAACCAGAGAACAGCGTCCCCGCAGTTACAGAAGGTCACGTGGAGCCACTGTCCACGACCAGCCACAGCCCTGCAACCAGCCCCCCGGGGCCCTCACCTTCAGAGGCTCCCAGGTCTCCCCAGACTACACAGACGGCAGATGTATCTTGTGTCCCAGAAAAACCCTGTTTCACTCTCCAGTCTGAGGAGCCACCTGGAACAGCCCCCCGGAGCTGTGAGCATGCGGTACCAGGTCCCCGGCCTGGGGTCCTCAGGAGCGTAGCTCAGCCTCCCGTCGGGAGCTTGGAGCAGGGAGAAGGAGAGGCCCAGGCCAGGCAGGAGGAGCAGCCGGGGATGGTGGCCCGGAGCAGGGGTACTCCAGGGGGCTCAAGACAGGAGAAGTCCTCCCAGCCTTCCCTTCCCAGGCCTGGCCTGACTGATGGCACCCCGGCTCCTGAGCACCCCAACCTGGCTGCCTTCCCAGACCCCGGGGATCAGGCTTTGCCCCTGGATCCGGGATCCCCCGTGCAGAGTTGCCTACTGGGAGCCACAGCCAGTAGCAGTGCAGGGGTCTGTGCCCAGCAACCAGCCATGGAGGGAATGTCCCCAGCTCCCCGTGGCTGTGACCCTGGCCTCATCGACTCCCTGAAGAACTACCTGCTCCTCCTGCTGAAGCTATCCAGCCCAGACACAGGCCAGCAGGGTCCCATGGCCTCCTCTGCACTGGCACCCCCTGTGCAGGTGGCTGGCCTGAGTCCCCGCACATCAAGGCGGCTCCTGGAACAGGCAGAGGGCGACCACCTGCTGCAAAGTGCGCAGTCTGTGCTGCTGAGTCCCGCCACATCCAGGCGCCTCACTGGGCTCCTGGACCAGGAGGTGCAGGCAGGTCGCCAGGCCCTGGCTGCCACCACCCCAGCCTCACAGGACACGACACCTGGCGTGCCTGCCATCCCTGCCATCGTGGTGGGTGGTGAGGACCCTGAGACGGCCTTGGAAGGCCCTCTCAAAGGGCCCGGCCTCCCCAGTGGGCTGACAGCAGAGAGCAGGGCCGGGGACCCATGGCAGGAGGCAGAGGATGGGCTACCTGGGGAGGCTGGGCCTGGTCTCCCTGCAGCCACACCTGAGGAGCTGGCCCTGGGTGCCCGGAGGAAAAGGTTTCTCCCCAAGGGCAGAGCAGCTGGAGATGGGGAGGTGGCTAAGCCTGAAGGAAGAGACAGCCCCTCAGTTTCCCCACGGGGGCCCAGGAAGGGCCTGGTCCCTGGGTCCCCAGGGACCCCAGGGCGAGAGAGGCGCTCCCCTACACAGGGAAGGAAGGTGGCCATGCTGGAGGTGCCCCGGGCCGAGGAAGATCTGGCTGCAGGGGACCCAGGCGGCAGCCCCCAGGCCAGTCCTGAAGTAGAGCCCACCCCAGGTGAAGGCGTGCGGGAGTCTCCAGCTACGCTCAGGAAGGCTCAGGACCTACTCAAAGGTGAGCACTGGAGAGGGCAGGCATGGGCTCGGAGAGAGCGTGCTGCACTGCTCCCAGGACCACATGTGGGAGGGCACGGCCCAGGCTTCGAGGGGCCTAGAACACCTTTGAGCCTGGAATTTCACACTCTGAGAGGCTTAGGCAGGAGGATTGTGGGTTCGAGCCCAGCTTGGGTACATTAGCAGTAATTTAGCAAGGCCCTCTTTTAAAATCAAAATATTAAGGGCTTGGGGTGTATCCCAGTGGTTGGGGCACTTGCCTAACATGCACAAGGCCCTGCCTTCGATTCCTCAACACCACATAAGAATTAGCTTGGAGTGATGACCCATGCCTGTAATCCCAGCACTCTAGAGGGATTGCTCTGAGCTTGAGTCCATCCTGGCTACATAATGAGTTCAGGAGCAGCCTGGACTACAGAGTGAGACCCTGTCCTAAAAGAAAAGAATGGGCTAGGGCTAGAGCTCAGTGCAGAGACCCTGAGTTCAATCCCAGTACCACAAAAACGAAACAAAACCAAACCCATCCCAGGTCCTGGCTTCAGTAACACCTGGCTCCAACACCCTGTCCCTACCACTGTCCCCTCTCCATAGATTTGTTCCATGACTTCAAAGTGGTGAGGATAGGGTCCAGGCTCAGGTTTCTGGAGTGAGGGGCTAAGAAGCCAGCTGATTTCTCTCTCAATTGCTGTCCCCTGAAGGTGAGGTCCCCTCTGGCTAGGAAGGCATCCTGATTCTTTCTTGCTAAGATGTGAGCTCTGAGCCAGGTCTGGTGGCACAAGCCTGGAATCCGAGCACTCTGGGAGCCTAAGGCGGGAGGATCACAAGTTTGAGCTTAGTCTGGGCAACTTAGTGAGACCCTGACTCAAAAACAAAAATACAAGTGGTTGGGAAAGTAACATATCAAGCTCTGGGTTTGATTCCCAGTAAGGAAAGAAAAAGATGAGTGCTTAGGGGGTCTGAGTGAAAGTCTGGGGTGCAGGTAGAGTAGCTGAGCCTGTGAGGTGACAGGTATATGTAAAGACTTGAATCCCGTGTCCCCCCCAGCTGATTCTCCCAAGGATGCGGGGGACACAGCAGTCAGGGCAGGAAGGACGCAGGCAGTGGGGTGTGGCTGCCCCTGAGCCCCGATCCTCAGCCCCACAGGTGATCCGGAAGATTCGTGTGGAGCAGTTTCCTGATGCCTCTGGGAGCCTGAAGCTCTGGTGCCAGTTTTTCAACATTCTTAGTGACTCTGTCCTGACATGGGCCAAGGACCAGCACCCAGTGGGTGAGGTGGACAGGAGGTAAGCACTGGGGGGCCCTGATAACAATGGTCCTAACCTTTGATTCTGGCCACTCACTGGATCCTCATGGTTACGTGAGGGATGATTCCTTGTTCCTGTACTGGAGATGAGGAAACAAGGACTCAGAGATGTTAAGTCACTTGTCCCAAGTCCTGTAGCTGCCAGGTATGAGGGCTGCAAGCCAGACCACGGGACCATGCCCTGTTCTTGGCCACCAAACTGCTCCCCTTGCCCAGGATTCCCAGTGGCCCCTGAGAGCAGGGTCAAAGGCCCTATGCCTGACAGTGGCGCTGACAATCAGGTCCCTGCTCCCTGCAGTGCAGGGGACGAGGGCCCGGCGGCCCTGGCCATTGTGCAGGCCTCGCCTGTGGACTGTGGCGTGTACCGGTGCACCATCCATAACGAACACGGCTCGGCCTCCACAGACTTCTGCCTCAGTCCTGAGGGTGAGCAGGCACTGCTGGGGTCTCCCCTGGGTGGGGGAGCCATCTGTCCAGGCAGACATGGTGTTACACGTGGGCAGGCTGGCCTCCATGACAGTGGCTTCCTCCTCTTTCTCTCCACATAGTGCTGTCGGGGTTCGTCTCCAGGGAAGAAGGGGAAGGTATGTCAGCCATCTTGTAAGAGTGCAGAGTGGGTAGGAAGGGTGGTGGGGCCTGCGGTGGGGAATCAAGGCCTGGAGCCACCAAGGAGGCAGAATAGGGATTTCATTAGTGTGGCAGTATTTTGGTGATCTCATGTGAGACTTCAGCTCACTCAAGACTGGGCTTCAGTTTTAAGCCTGGGGTGGAAGGCAGAGGGGGAGATTGGGGAATGAAAGAGGTAGAGGGCTGGTGGCAAAGTCTAAGGTCTTGAAGAGCTGGCCAGTGTCATCCTTGGTCCTAGTCAAGGTAGGCTTTGAGAAAAGGCCAAACCCAGACTGCAAGCCAGGCCACGAGGGGAACTTCAAGGCTAGCACTCACAGTCCTAACCCTGTCCTCAGGGCCTTGTTCCTTAAAGGATGGATTCTGCCCCATACCCCCTCCCTGCCCCCACCCCCTGCCCCACCTCTACTTCATGTGGCTTGTAAGAATTTGTGGAGGAAGACTGTTATGTCAAAATGGTGAAGGAAAAGGTGGCTGGGGGCCACACCTTGAGGAGTTCCTCAGCCCCAGGCTCTTGCCCACAGCCCCTGCCGCATCACTTCAGGGCTTTCAGGACCCCTGTCATAGGACCTGCTGTAAAGGCAGCCCTGCGGCCCCACAGCTAATCCTTTTTCCTGGAAGGACCTTTGGGCACTGAATTCCTGAGACATTGAACACTTGACAAGCCCTCTGAGGCTCAGCAGCAGGGGAGGGGGTCTGCATTGCCTCTGCAAACCCAGAAGGCTGGGCCACAGTGGCCCAAGGGTGGAGACCCTAGAGCCCATGTGCTGGGAGTTAATTCCCGCAGGGGCTCCATTCTCTGTCTGCTTCCTTGTCCACCCAGCCAGTGCCCTTTGCTCAGTTATTATATCAGTCACTGCCTCGTCACTGTGACAGAGTACCTGACGCCCACAACTTACAGGAGGAGGTAGTTATTTTGACTCCCAGGGGTGCTGGGCTCAGGGCAGGCTGGCTCCAAGGCAGGAAAGGAATGATGGAGGGCAGCTACTCACCCACTGACAGCCAGGAAGCAGAGAGAAGGGAGGAGTCAGGGCTTGTTCTGTAGCCAGGCTGGCCTTGAACTCATAGCAACCCTACCTCAGCTCCTGAGTGCTGGGATTACAGATGTGCACCACCATGTTCAGCTAATCTTGTATGTGGCCCTGGGGGATTGAACCCAAGTCACTGCGCATTCCGTGTAAGCACTTGAACCACTGAGCTAGTCCTGTAGCCCACAATCTATCCTTGTGTTGTTGTTATTGTTGTTTTGTTTTGAGGCAGGGTCTTACTCTGTATTCAGGCTGGTGTTGAACTCACTATGTAGCCCTGGCTGTCCTTGAGTTTACAGCAATCATCCTGCATCAGCCTCCTGAGCGAATCCATCCATTTTACAAGTTAAAGAACTACTTGGCATCATTTGCTTTGTTATCTGGAGGTTTTAACAGTCGCTGAATTTTGCCTCGGTCCATTATTTCATGAGGAGTGACCACATGGAAATATTTTAATTCTGTCATTGCGTCTTCATTCATTAGCTGACATTTTTCTGTAGGGAAGACGTGACAGGGATGCCCTGTGCACACAGCCTCAGCAGGAAGTGAAGGCGAAAACCTTGTGCTTTCTCCCCGCTGCTCTTATTATAGTTCAGAATAGTGGGCTTAGGTTCTTCTGTCCACCAAAGGTGACCAAGGGGGTTTGATTCTTTGGGGAGATAGGATTTTTTTTTTTCTTTTCAACTGCCACCCTGAGCCAATAGCTGAATTTGCAGTCATCCTGCTTCAGCCTCCCAGAGGCCTGGGTTGACAGGCCTGCACCCCTTAATGTGAAGGAGACCGCTTCTCCCCTCTCTAACTGGTGCTCGAGACCCCCCTTTCCTTGTTCCTAGTTGCCAGCCAGGGCAGAATTGTTAGATATCTGGGGGAGGAGGGGTAAACATTCCCTGGAGATTATGGTTTTCAGGTCTGAAGTGTCATCCTGCGGGTGTTACCCTGGGTGGGCAGAAGCTTTCAGTTCCCACCTCTCTCCTGTCACCCCAGTTGGAGAAGAGATCGAGATGACTCCCATGGTGTTTGCCAAGGGCCTGGCTGACTCTGGCTGCTGGGGGGACAAGCTCTTCGGGCGCCTGGCAAGCGAGGAGCTCCATGGGGGTGGCCATGGCAGTGGCCTCCGTAAGACTTCCCGGGCCAAGGTCATCTATGGGCTGGAGCCCATCTTTGAGTCGGGTCGCACGTGTGTCATCAAGGTGTCCAGCCCACTTGCGTTTGGGCCCAGCAGTGAGACCTCTCTCCTGGGCAGGAACTATGACGTCACCATCCAGGTACTGCACCATCTCCTTGGCCCACAGCTGTCCCCTCCCTATGCCAGCTGGGTCCTGCTGGGGACCTGGTGCAAGGCACAGCTGTCTTCATGATTTCCTCAGGAGGCTCCTGGATGGGCCTTGAGGAGTCTGGGGTGGAGCCCAGAATCCAGACGCATGGCCCCAAGGAAGTTTGGGTCCTGGGTACTGGGGGTTAAATTAGAGCCTTCAAAGTGAGCTAAATTCTCAGCTCTTCTGTTTTTTAATTTTGAGACTGAGTCTCACTAAATGACCAAGACTGAGCTCAAAAGCTCAAACTTGCAAGCCTCCTGCCTCAGCCTCCTAAAGTGCTGCGATCACAGGTGTGTACCATTGTTCCTAATTTCAAAGGATGTCTGACAGAAGCCTTCCCCCATCCTTCAAAGCCACCTTTCCTATTTACATGCCACCTAAGAGGGGAGTGATGAGGTGGGAGAGTAGCTGCCCTGCTATCTTACAAGGGCCCTTGGGCACTGCCACCTAGCACCACCTAGCACAGGATGGGTAAGGAATGAGCCCTACCTCCCACAGTGATGGAACCTCCCGTGGGCCGGGTGGCCTCCCAGGACAGCCAGGTAGCCAGAGAACTAGGTGTCTCCTTGCTGACCAGATTCGGCTTCCTGTCCCTACAGGGGTGCAAGATCCAGAACATGAGCCGGGAGTACTGCAAGATCTTTGCAGCGGAAGCCCGGGCAGTGCCCCGCTTCGGGGAGGTGCCTGAGTAAGTGCACGTGTTGGACATGCAGAGCGCACAGCTGGAGCCCATCAGCTAAGGCCGCAGCAATTTCAGCCACTTAGGCCTCTGATCTCTGCACTCTGAGAGACAGAGGCAGGAGGATCACATATTTGAGTCTAAGTTACACCAACTTAGTGAGGCTCCATCTCAAAAAAAAAAATTTTTTTTTTTTTAATAAAGGGCAGGCAAGGTGGTGCACACCTGAAATCCTAGCCCTTGGGAGGCCGAGGCAGGAGAACTGCTGTGAGTTCAAGGTCTGTCTGAGCTACATAGCGAGTTTAGAACCAGTCTGGACTATAGATAATGAGACACTGCCTCAAAAAAAAGGTGGGGGGCAGATGATGTAGCTCAGTGTGAAGGTGCTAGATTAAATACTTAGTACTGCCGCCACACATATACACACACACAGTGACTTCACAGTCTCTTGGGGCATCATGATTCAGGGCTGGGCAGCCACCCCTGGCTCTGATCCCACAAAATCCAGAAGTGAAAAACTCAAGTTTCACAGTTTAGAAGCATCCTGTCCTGGTTCTGAGCCTCTGACCACCACCCTACTCCCCACCTATAGCCCATTGTTACTGATTATGGAGTTCAGATACCACGGGTCCGGGGTCCCCAAGAGTGAGGGTCAGGCTGAGCCAGGAAATGGCCCAAGACCCTTCTGAGGTGGGCAGCAGGTTCCTGTGACTTTTTCATGGTCAGCAGCAAACGGCAATGATTCCCATTTGAGACTTGAACTCTAGTTCATGCATTTGGGGCCAGACTGCAGCCAGCATCCAGGTAAGTCCTCACACAAGGTGTCCTTCCTGGTTGATGCACACTGGCCTTGGCCCTCACCGGGGCACAGGTGTCCCTAGGAGGGTTTAGGTCGAGTCCCACTGGTTGCAGAAAGTGGAAGGAAGGGTAGAGCCAGGGGCCTTCCTTCCCCAGACTCCGGAAGGACTGAGTCCTTCCAGTCCAGAGCTCAGAATGCTGCTCCAGGAAGGGTCTTGGGTTGTTTGTTTATTCAGTTATTTGGTACTGGGAATCCAGCCCAGGGCCTTCACATAGAATTTCACCCCCAGCACATTTTTATAGTTTTGGATCTCGTTAAGTATTAAGCTGTCCAGACTGGGCTTGAACTTGCGATCTACCTGTCTCAGCCTCCCACAATGCTAGAATTGTAGGCCTGCGCCACCAAGTTTAGTGACGAGCCTTTGTTTTAGACTCAGGAATACAGGACAGGTTGGGAGGTGCGGGGAGGCTCTGAGCTGTGCTGCCTGCTGACTTCAGGGTACCCCTCTGTCTAGGATCATTCCCCTCTACCTGATCTATCGGCCAGCCAGCACCATCCCATATGCCACCCTGGAGGAGGACCTGGGCAAGCCCCCACAGGCCTACTGCTCCCGGGAAGGGGCTTGTGCCAGGGCCCCTGCAGCAGCCAGCACCTCTGAGGTCGTGCAGAAGTGCCAGGCTTTCCAGCACTGGCTGTACCAGTGGACAAATGGCAGCTTCCTTGTCACTGACTTGGCAGGTATGAGGGCATGAAGGTGCACGGGTACAACATGGGCATCCAAGTACCTGGGTATAAAAGCCCTTGGGGAGCTGGGGCATAGCTCAGTGGCTAGAGCACTTGCTTAGCAAGCATAAGGCCCTGGGCTCAATTCCCCAGGACATAAACTGGTCACGATGGCACCCACCTATAATTCCAGCACTTGGGAGACCAAGACAGGAGGATTGCTGTGTGTTCGAGGCCAGTGTGGACTACACAATGAGTTCAGGATCAGCCTAAACCTCAGAATGAGTCCCTGTCTTCAAAAAAAAAGCACACAGGGAGGTAGAGCCGCAGGGCATGTTTGGTAGATTAGTCTCCCTGCTCTCCACAGAATCCTGTAAGCAGAGGGGGCCAGGACCATTTTGCTTGCAATCCTGATCCACTGCAGTGGCCCGTTCATAACTGCAGTCACATTTAAAGAAGCACAGTCCAGGGGTGTGGGACATCGCTCAGTGGTTAAAGCACTTGCCTAGCATGTGCAAGGCAATGGGTTTGACACCCCAGCACCATACAGAGATTAGCTGCATGTGGTGGCACATGTCTGTCATTCCAGCACTTGGGAGGCTGAGGCAGGAGGACTGCAATAAATTTTAGACCCGCCTGGGCTCCATAGTGAGTTCCAGACTCATCTAGACTAGAAGTGAGACCATACCTCAATAAATAAATAAATAAATAAATAAATAAAAGAGTGCAGTCCAGGCTTGCCTAGAATGAAAAAGAATTTTTTCAAAGGATATTAGATAAGATCTACAAGGTGTGATCAAAACACATTGTGAATATTTAAATTTTAAAAAAATTTACGACAATAGAAGACATACTGTCATAAATCTCTCTCAAAAATCCTCCCTGGGCTTTGAGCACACCCATCCTGTCGTTCCTGCCGCTTTCTGAAGCAGATCTGGGCATCTGTTCCTGAGCGGCGGTAGTGTGCTATCATGGCTGCCTCCGTGTCCTGATTCAGTGCAAAACATTGACCTTTCCTGGTCATTTTGACTTTGAGGAAGAGCCGGAAGTCACTAGGTACCACGTCCAGCAAATGAGGATGCACCATATTTTTGAGCCCACTTCATAGAGACACTTGGGAAAGAGGCCTTCCAGAGCTGCTTCAGAACGCGGTGGGGAGGTGGGAGGAGTGTGTTTTGAGCACAGGGAAAATGCTGAGGAGGGCCCATGGCGACCTACCTTCTGTGATTTTTTTTTTAGAGAAGATTCTGCTCCATAGTCCAGGCTTGTCCTGAACTCATTATGGAGCCCAGGCTGGTCTTGAATTTACAGCGATCCTCCTGCCTCAGCTTCCCAGGTGCTAAGAAAATAGGCGTCCTCCACCAAGCCCAGCTTACGTGGTGCTGGAGAATCGAGCCCAAGGCCTTGTGCTCGCCAAGCAAGAGCTCTAACAGCTGTGCTATTCCTCCAGCCCCTGTAATATTTTTAAAACATTAATCATTCACCATATAATTTGATTGCCCCTTGTATTTTAATGCTCACAAGCACCCTTGTCAAGCCTCCCATCCCTGCAGCTCTGTGCCCAACTCAGCCCTCCCACCTTTGTTGGCTTTCTGGTTGGTGCTGGGGATGGAATGAGGGCCTCACCGTGGTGGGCAAGTGCTCTACCACTGAGCTCCGCTTCCAGCCCGGTACCTTTTATTGTTATCTATTTGTGTATTTGTGTGGTACAGAGTTTGGAACACAGTGTTTTCACTCTGAGTTACATCCCCAGTCCCTTTTTATTGTTTATTTTGGACAGGGCCTTGCTAAGCTGCCACATTGCCCAGGGTGGGCTTGAAGTTGTGATTCTCCTACCTCAGCCTCCCAGAGTGTGGGGCTTATGGGCCTGTGTCACCAGCCAGGCTTTGCTTTTAAATATTAAGACAATTTAAGGAGTCTGGCTTCTCTTCAGCTTTATTTCTAAATCCCTCATTACCCAGAAACTACTTAGCAAAGAAAGCCATTAAACCAGGTGCTGCCTTCCTTGGCAGTCTTCTCTAGGCCTTCTCTGTCTGTCTGTTTGTCAGTCTGTTTCTTTTTTTTTTGTACTAGAGACCAAGTTTAGAGCCTTCACACTAAGCTAACATCCCCAGGCAATTTTTTTGTTTTGATTTCGAGGCAGGGTTCCACTAAGAGGCTAAGCTGCCCAAGCTGGGCTTGAACTTATAATTGTCCTGCCTCAGCCTTGCAGAGTGCGGGGGTTACAGGCCTGCGATGTTGGGCATGACTAGGGTCCCTTATTAAGAGATGAAGTAGAACATGATAAATGCAGAAAGAAATAATGAAAAAACTGGTCTTCATTGTGTAACTACTGTGTCTGGGCTCTGAGTTAGAGCTGCATGTGTCCTGTGACCTCAGCACCCGGAGAACAGAGTATCGCTGTCCTTTCCTTCACAGTTCAGGATTAGAGATAGTTACATAGCCCAGAGGTGACAGAGCTGAGATGGGAATCCAGGTCTGTCTGATTCTCCAGCCAATCATCCCGTGCGTGATGGTGCTCCGCCCAGACAGCAAAAGGCAACTCCCTAGAAAGACGCCGTACAGCCTGCATGGTGGTGTGGGCCTGTAGCCCCAGCACTCTGGGAGGCCGAGGAAGGAGGATCACAGATTCTATCCCAACCTTGCGGGAATTTAGGGACTTAGTGTGACCCTGTCTCAAAAAAGAAAAAATATGTTAAAAATAGTGGGCCTCAGGATGAAGGCTCTGGCTTTAATTCCTAGTATTGTTCCCCCAGAAAGAAAGGAGAGGTTTTAGTTCAAAATCAGAAGCCAGCTCAGAGGTGACCTGGTGTGACCTGGTGAAGCAGGCTGGTATAGCTAAGGAGTTTGGGCTGAGGAGTGACTTACAGTGGCTACTGCACATAGCCAATGATTGTTGAGTGAATGAATGAGTGTAATTTGCCTAGGGTGTTGAACTTGCCCACGAAAACAGGAGCACAGAAAAATGTTCCCGTGACATGGGCCAAGGGTGGTGGCTTCCATGAGGATACCCAGGTGGGGCCTGCCCGGAACCCAGGCACGTTCCTGTGGGATACTTGACCCCCACCTTCCCTCCTTCCAGGGGTCGACTGGAAGATGACAGATGTGCAGATCGCCACCAAGCTGCGAGGGTGAGTGGCTCTTGGGGACAGAACAGTCTCTGGTGTCCTTGGGTTCTCCATCTCCGGTGGTTCTTGTCACAGCTCTGCTGTGTGGGATCCCCACCCCGTGCCCCTGGCTCCAGGTGAGGGCTGGGAGCCTGGCTAACGCCCATACGAGGATCCCCTGCAGTCCAGGCCCTAGGTGGGCTTCTCTGCTCTCTCTCTTTCTCTTCTTGTAGTACTGTAGTTCAAGCCCAGGCCTTCACACTGAGCTCCATCCCCACCCCATTTTTATTTGTGGCCTTGAGACAGGGTCTTGCTAAGATCCTAAGTTGCCCCAGCTGGGCTTGAGTTTGCAGGGTGCTAGGTGACAGGTATGTCGTCCGCACAATATGGGGCAGGATGATCCCATGCATCAGGGTCTAATGAGACCAGTTTTAATACTGAGGCCCAGGACTCTGCTGGATGGACCGGGACATGGCATGCCCGGTGGTGATGGTCCTTGCTGGGAGTCCACTTGGCCCTTTGTGTGTGGCTGCAGGTACCAAGGCCTCAAGGAGAGCTGCTCCCCGACCCTGCTAGACCGATTCACCGCTGCACACCAGTGCAACACCTACTGCGCTATGCTGGCGCTCGCGACCCTCCAGGGCTCCGAGACCACCTTGTCCCCGGCCAAGGGCAAAGGCCCCAAGAGCCCATCTGCTGGCCGAAAGGGTGCCCAGCTAAGTCCCCAGCCCCAGAAAAAAGGCCCCCCAAGTCCTCAGGGTACCCGGAAGGGAGCCCCCAAGGCCACCTCAGAAGTCCCAGGGCGACCTCCTATCCTGGAGGTGGGCACTAAGGCCCAGAGCGCTCGGTAGCTTCACAGAGGCTGGGCCTCCACTCCACATGCACCCGCCAGCAGCAGCCAACTGACCAGGTGATGGGGAAATTGGAGATGGAGTGCATGGAGAAGAGTCCTCTGAGAAGCCTGTCCTGGGTCCACGCCTTGTTGAAGGCTTTGGGCCTGGCCTCTGTTTGGGGCCACTGTCACCAGGGCTCCCAGGTTCTGCAGTCCCGGCGACCTCTGCCATCCTGGAAGTTTACACTCACCACAGCCAAAGGTTCCTCAATGCCTTGTATGAGCTCTGCACCCTGGTCCCTGCCCAGCTGGAACCCAGGGTCAGTGCTGAGCCCTGGGGTTGGCGGGTCCTCACCTTCCCCCCCTCCCCCCCAGCTCTGTCTCTCCCTATCCTCAGGGCTTCAGAATCCTCTGTCAGGTCTGGCTTGTGATTCTCAGGGTGACTTCTTCAGCAGCTTTGCCTCCCTCATCCCCATGTGCCCTGGGACTCCACTCTCCACGAGCCTGGTGGGCACCTGTCCTGTCCCTGGGCCGTGGTCTTGAATGATGTGTGGCCCGCACTCCCTTCCCATGTCACTGCCACATTCTGACACTCACTCTCCTGCTTCCCACACCCCGTCCTGGGCTTGATGCCCCTCCACCTCGTGCCAGCCCTTCCTGACTCTACCTGCCCAAGGCCCTGACCACCCCCTGCCCCAGTGCCCATGTGGACTTCAGACCCCTGCCTTGTCGCTTCATCCCAATGCACTCCCCCACCTCCCCGCTCTCTGTCCTGGACACACAGCTGGCACAAAATGAGTGTCCTTGCAGCTATAGCCACAGGGTGGATGCTGACTCTGGGGAACTTGTGCACCATTCTGGAAGGAATGGTGGTCCCAGTGACTTTCCCGTCTCCCTCCACAAGGGACAGAGGATAGGATTGTTCCCACAATACTCCAGGAAGCTGCGGCTCGCTCCTGAGCATGAGAATTAGGACCCACCTCCAGCCATTGCACTGGAGCCTGGGCTGCCACGCTGGCCCTGTCATGGGCTTCCTGGCATGTCCATGGCAGGCCCGTCACCCTGGGTCCTTCCTGGACATCCCCTTTCTGAGGCCCAGGGAGGGTCTAGAGCTGGCCTGTTTCCCAGTAATGCAATAAAGGCCGCCACTGTGTGCCCTGCTTGGTATCATCTGGTGTAGTGATTGAGCAGATACTCCTGTCCCCAGCTAGGCCTTGTGAGGGTGGCCTGAGGTACTCCTGTCCCCAGTGCAGAGGCAGATGTGGACTTGGGTCCGGCTGAGGCTCCGAGTCTTTTGTGTTTCTGCGTGAGCAGAGTCTGATGCCTGCTTCAGGAGCTGGTGGCTGCACCCCTTAGTGGGGCACCCTGGGACACCAGGCCCTGGGAGCTGCTCTTCCCACAGGGACCCAGAAGGGGAGGGCAGGGCTGAGGGCTCTACAGAGGCCCTGGTGTCCTTGGCCTCCTCCACCTCAGAGTGGTGGCCCAGGAGACAAGCAGCCCCTGCCTCGCAGCCATTTGTGACCCTGCCTCGCCTCCCTGCCATGGAGAAGTCCTAGTGTCTGCCCCACCACAGCCCCTTGCCTGATATCTCCCCATCCTGGCTGTTCTAACTTCCCTACCTCTGCTCTGCTCCCATGACTCCCCACCTGTTCCTCTCTCTTACCCCCGGTGCCCCAGTTTTCCCAGCCTGTGTGAATGGAGAGCAAAACCTTGCTCACCTGTTTATTCTTTCAGCCATTCCCTCAGCAGACGCGTGCTGTGTGAGGGTGACGCCAGGCCCTGGCCAGCACTGGGGGTGGCGGAGGACAGGGGCACCAAGAGAGACTGGGCCTCCCTGGGGTGCTCGGGTTTGAAGCAGTAGAAATAAACTGAGACCAACTTGAGCAAGAAAAAGGATTTTTGGGGTGAGCCTGGTGGCAGATACCTGTAATCTCAGACTGTAGGTGGCTGAGGCAGGAGAATCGCAAGCTTGAGCCCAGGCTGGGCAACTTTGGGGCTTAGCAAGGCTTTGTCTCAAAATCAGAATTAAGAAATGGGCTGGGGATGCAGCTCAGTGTAAAGGCCCTGGGCTTGATCCCTAGTACTAAAAAAAAGAAAGAAAGAAAGATGAAAAAGAGTTTTTGGGAAAGATATTGGGGTAGCTCACAGAACCAAAATCGTAACTGAACAAGGCAAGTGTGGTGGTGCACGCCAGTAATACCAGCAACCTGGAAGGCTGAGGTAGGAGGATTCCAAGTTCAAGTCCAGCCTGAGCCTCACAGAGCGGGACAGATGCAGATACAAAAGGTTGGCAGTTCTTACCAAAAACATGGATGAGAGTGGAAGAAGGGTAGGTAGTGTTTGGTGGACAAAATTAACAGCTCTGTCACGCAACCCCCCTCCCCCACGTGCCTCTTCCATTGGTGGTACTATAGGCTAACACATACAACCAAGAAGCAAAACTTCTGCTTGGGGAACTCAAGTTCTGTCTACTGCTGACCGGGGGTAACGACAGGGCTTCTGTTCTCCAAAGTTCAGTGTCACTAGCAATAATCGTTCTGTTCTATTATGATCACGATCCCAGAGTTGACTCACAAGTAATTCCAAGGAAGTATCAGTAGAGGCTACAGCTTTCTCTCTCTCTCTCTCTCTCTCTCTCTCTCTCTCTCTCTCTCTCTCTCTCTGTCTCGTTTTTCTCTCTTCTTCTCTTTCTGTTGTTTCAAAGGAGCCCAGCGGAACCAAAAATGTGGCCAGCAGCAAGAGAATTTGGGGTGAAAGTTTCTGCCCCCACGACCTTACGCCTGGGTAGCAGGCCCAGGTGGAAGGCCTTGATTGTGGAGTGAGAAGTTTCTGTGTGGTGTTGTGGGGAGGCTACCCAGCTCTGGGGGCGGGGATTGGGCTGTTCGGCTGGCATACCAGTTGGGGTTGGGCAGAAGAGGACAAAGTGGGGTTTGCCTGATTGGTTGGGAGAGCAAGCTGGTGGACAATGGGTTAAGGAAGACAAGGCTACGGA
This sequence comes from Ctenodactylus gundi, assembly GCA_004027205.1. Lineage (NCBI taxonomy): Eukaryota > Metazoa > Chordata > Mammalia > Rodentia > Ctenodactylidae > Ctenodactylus > Ctenodactylus gundi. The sequence goes on along the minus strand of PVKB01000741.1, from coordinate 166,454 downwards.
CTGGGGATTGGGGTTTATATCATCAGTTGACAGCCGCCAGAGCCAGCCAAGCTATACGCCTGGGCCTGAGAGGGTTGCTAAGGCCAAGGTTGCCATGGCCAGGAAGGAGGGAGAGAGGAGCTATTTCTAGGCCAAGGTCATACACAGAGAGCCAAGCTCTGCTTAATGGGAATGGTAGAGAAGATCAGCATAGGAGTTACAGTAGGAGGACCCACCCCCATTCTTTACTTCCTTTTTATTTTTCGTTGTTTTTTGAGACAGTCTAACTATGTAGCCCAGCCTGCTTTGAAGTTGTGATCCTCCTGCTTTGGCCTCCCGAATGCTGGCCACTATCCACTTCTACTGCTGGTCATGGTCCTATTTCTGTTTAGGACTTCTGAGCCAAGAGGACTCCATTCTGAAGTCTAGCTCCTTGGTGGTCCCTGTGTGACAGACATCTATGACAGGATTTGGCAGCCCAGGAAGCCCCCTGGGAGCCCCACCATCTCTAGTCCTGCCCCTCTTTAAGTGGCAGCCATCCTTTTTTCTCTTGACAAGTTTCACCAGCCTAGCTGTGCCCACAACTTTTGTCCCCTGCCACTGAGGGGCCCAAGGTGGCCGGGTGGCTGCATCAGACTCCATCCAGGGGACACGTTCCTGTGTTCTTAAGGAACGTTTCTTTCACAGTCACTCAAATCCCAGCACCTGCCAAGCCCAGCCTCTCCGGTGTGAAAGAAACAGCTGTCTATCTCCACATTGTCCCCGCCATGCAGGGAACAATAGAGAGACCTCTTTGGCACCAGGGACTGGCATAGTGGAAGACCACTCTCCTAAGGATAGGGAGGATTTGCCTGTCCTACAACGGCTTAGTAGCGGCAGGAAGGCAACTGAGTGAAGCTCCATCGCCTGTCAATCAGCAGTGGCCTTAGGATCTGATAGGAGCACACTGATAGGGGCGGAGCCTTGCTTTCCGCCACGTGTCCCAGTGGCTTGGCTCTTCCAAGGCCACGGACCTGACCGGTACTGTTCCAGGGCCCGGGACTAGGGACCCTGCGGTAGAGCACATGGCAGGCTGGCAGGTCAGAGCCCTCCCCTCCTCCCTCCTGAGACTGGCCAGCTTCTTGGAGGCTTCTGGGCCACAGTTGGGGTTTCAACACACGATTTCTCTTCCTTCCTTCCTTCCTTCCTCCCTTTTTCTTCTTCTCGTCCTCTTCCTCCTTCGTTTCCTTCTTCAGTCCAAGGGACCGAGCCCAGGGCCTTCGCACTAGGCTACATCCTCAGCCTTTTCTATTTCTTATTTTGACACTGACTCACTGAATGGCCAAGTTGCCCAGGTTGGGCTGGAACTTGCCATCATCCTGGCAGCCTCTCGGAGCGCTGTCTGGCCACGCAGATCCACAGGGATCCTGGGAAAGCGCCCATTCCTTCCCCCTCACGCACGCGTCGGTTGAACACAGCACCATTGGTATCTGGGCCATTGGCTGATTCAGGGGGTGGCGGTAGCGGTGGGGGGAGAGGCCCAGAAGGTGAGCCAAACCGATCCAAACCCAGAGCTGGGCCCAAACGAGTAGAGGACTCCCCTGCCCCGCAGAAAGCCGGCTGTGTAGACTGAGGGAGTCCGGCTCGAGGGTGGAGGTGCACAGAGAGCAAGTACTACAAGCTGGCGCCCTGAGAGTCCTTGCCCGGGGCCACCAAGTCTCCCAGTGACACCTGAATTCATGCACCTGGGCCACCCCAGAGCTGATGACTGGCCAGAAGGACGTTTTTCACGTGGACAACAGTGACTTGTTGGCTAGGTTGTCATTTACTTGGTCCCTGGGTTCCTCCAACGTCTTTTTCTGATCAAGGCTTCCAGTGCTCCCTGGGCACCCTGCTCTGTGCAGCCCCCTGATGGCTGCAGCATGGGGCGGGTCACGTGGCATGGGGGCCAGAGCAGCCGCCCCCAGCTGAGGCCTGCCTAGCTGGGGCCCGGCCCACTGGAGCTGCAGCCTCTGGCTTGGTCCAGAGTTGGTTGGGAGTAAGATGCCCCCGAAGTGACCTCGGTTGCCTGAAGCAGCGCCGTGGTGGGCAGGGGCTCGGCCCATGTTGTCAAGGAAGTATCGGGTCCAGCTACAGAACCAGAGGGGGGGTGGATGAGTGCGTCAGATCTAATAAAGCTTTTTGTCACCTGAAATCTCTGAATTTCTCCTTTCGTGATTTAGAATTTTTAAATTTATTTACTAGTTTGCTAATGTATATTTTGAGACAAGGTCTCACTATGTTGGAAGCAATGGCCTTGAGCTCCTGGCCTCAAGCAGTTCTCCTGCCTCAGCCTCCTAAGCAAATGGGACTGTGTGCCCCACTCTTTCAGTCTGCGATATCATCCACAGGGCCCCCTGATGTGGCAGGGACTGTGTGAGCCCCTACCCCGACCACAGGCTGTCTGCTGAGAGAACTATCACCCACACACCTGGCTCGGTCAAAAGCCTTCAGGGGCTTCCCCGCGGGTCCCTCTGGGCTGACATGTGCCTTCACTAGCGTACTCACTTTCTTCTGGAAGTACTGTCTTTTTCTTTCTTTCTTTCTTTCTTTCTTTCTTTCTTTCTTTTCTTTCTTTTTTCAGGATTTTGCTGCTTCTCACTGGGTAGCAGAAGCAGATGATATTACTGGCAGAATTGGGGTGGGGCATAAGGGCGGCAGTTTGCTTTCTTCTCCAAGATAAGAGGTACAACCTTTTTTATCCAGGGATTGATCCTAGGGGATGCCCTTCCACGGAGCGACATTCCCAGCCCTTGCCAGTTTTGAGAGATCTCACTAAGTCACTCAACTGCTCAGGCTGGGCTCAAACCCACAATCCTCCTTTCCCAGCCTCCCAGCTGATGGCTCTTTCTAATCATTTCCAAAGAGTGGTAGGGTAGCAGCCACAGTGCACACAGCTTTGGAGACACCACGCACCAGATAAAGAGCCTCACCTGGAGCGGGGGCACCTGCCTCGAAGGCACTGCTACTGCCATGACTGGGCAGATCTTTGGGACACAATGGTCTGGTCAACTGCTCAGGCCACTGGCTTTTCCTTTTTTTCTTGAAGCCCTGGGGCGTGGGGTGGAACCCAGGGTCTTGCATGGAGCTACATTCCTGGATCTTTTTTTTTTTTTTTTTTTTTTTAAGGGAGGCTCTTCCTAAATTGCCCAAGCTGGGTTTGAGCTTGAGCTCTCCTTGCCTCAGCCTCCCAAAGTGCCAGCATCCCAGGCTGACACTCCCGCACCTGGCTTCGGCTACTGCTTTCTAATGATGAGAGTGCTGCCTGGTATGGGCCGCGTCCCTGTGGACTGGACCTGCTGGCCGCTCTGATCAGATGTGCTGGTTTCACACTAACCTCTCTGTTTCCTCCAAACCCTGATTGAGGCTCTTGCCAGGCCCAGGCTGTAGGCAAATTCCAATGCTCCCCGAGACTCAGAGGCAGAGGGCAGGGTACTGTGGGAAGTGGAACGTGCTTTGACACAGCCTGGGCCATGGGAGCCCTACCCTGCCCCCCAGCTACCTGCTAAAGTAATGCTTCTCACCTGTGGGCGGCCTTAGGCAATGTCCCCAGGTGCCGGGAGCAGCAGGAGCAGCCCACAGCTGCCCTTCTCTCAGCATCACACGTCTAAGTGGAATCAGGCACCCCACATCATTGGCTCGGGACAGGCAGAGTGCCCACTCCGGGAGGGCCAGCCCACGGAGCTGCTGCCCAGGCTTCTCCTCCTAGTTCTGTGTGTCCCTCCCTACTTCTGGGCCAGGAGCACCCCCTGCTGCATGCCCCCATTCTCCCAGCCAGCACCTCCCCCCCTACTGGGTCCCTTCCTCTCCCCTGGGAAGATCACCTCCCTCTGCTGCCATGGCATATAGGCCTGTGGTGTGTAAGAATGGCTTCAGATCCACGAGGGTCTGGACCCCTTACAAACACTACCCCCACCCCCCGGGCTCATTAAGGCAGAAAGTCAGTTCTTGGAGCTGGTTCTTGGAGCTGGTGGATCCTGAATTGTGACAGGCCAGCCCCTGGGGGTCATATGGCTCTTCCTCAGGAAGTCACTTGGAGACACAGGATCCCTAAAGACACTGAGTCTGGGCAGAGATCTCAGTTCCCAGCCACAGGGGCCCAGTCCAGGCCTGGAGACCACGTTGGGAGCCAAGCTGAGGGTACGACCATCATTGCAGGAGAGGGATGCCTCATGCAAGGCTCAGCTATCCCAGTGCAGCCCCAGTTCTGCCTCATGCAACTCAGCTCCTCAAAAACCCATAGATGGGCTTGGTGGCACAGTCCTATAATCTTAGCACCCTGGGAAGCTGAGGCGGGGGATCACAAGTTCAAGCCCAGCCTGGACAACTCAGTGACGTGGTGAGACCTATTTCAAAATCGAAAGTAAAATTAGGCTGGGCATCAGAGAAATGCAAATCAAAACAACACTGAGGTTATAACTCGTTCCAGTAAAAACTGCTGTCATTAAGTACTCAAAAAACAACAAATGCTGGCGAGGCTGTGGGGAAAGAAACCCGTCCATGCTATTGGTGGGACTAAAAGCTGGTATGACCCCTATACAAAGCAGTATGGAGATTCCTGAAAAAACTAAAACTAGATATCTGTCTCTCTTCTGAGTGTTTTGACAAAAGAGCTAAAGTCATTGTGGTTGTTGAAGGGATTGTGTCAATCTGAGGGAATCGGGAACCACACCTGAATTAGGGTTTGGGAACCACTCCTAGATTGGGAATGAGCACCAGCCTGGATTAGAGTGTGAGTGATTTGTGGGCTGGCCAATGAGGGAATCACACCCACTCAAGTGTGGGCGGGCCAACTGGAACTCCAACTGTGTTAAAGGAAGGAAGAGGGAAGATGGTTACAAGCTTCTTCCTCTGGGAAAGCTCTCGCCTTCTCAGTTGTCTACGGATGCCAGCTTGCTACATATCACAGATCGTCAGCACAGATTTGCTCCAGTCTTGATTTGTGCCTGTCTGCCTGTTGCTGCTCTTCAGTTACCGATCTTTAGGCTGCGGTCTTCATCCGAGATCTACAGCAGACTCTCACCTCACTGGCTGTCCTGCAGTCCCGGATGGGGGTGGGGTGGATCTACATCACGGCTGAGCAGCCATCTTGGACTATCTCTATCCTTGAATTTGTAAGCCTTCCTAATCCTTTTTGTTATAGAACTGTAAATTCTGCCCTTGAAAGAATCCAAAGTAATACAGCCATCATCCAAGAGTAATATATGTATATCCATGGTTATAGCAGCAAAGTTTATAATAGCCAAATCTTGGAAGAAGTCAATATGCCCAACCACAGGTGAATGGATAAAGAAGATGTGGTATGTATACACAATGGAGTACTACTCTGCCATAAAGAAGGACAAATTTGGGTGATTTGTATGCAAATTGTGCTTAACAAGATGCATCAGACACAGGTAGTTAAATATCATATGGTTTCTCTAATATGAGAAAAGTAAACCACAAAAAAGAGAGAGAGAGATGGAAGAAAGTAAGAAGGTGGACTTTGTAGAGAGGGAAAGGAAAAGGGAGGGGTGAGAGACTGGGAAAAGGAATGTAATATTAAAGTAAAAAAGAGAATAAAAATAAATAATAAAATAAAATTGGGCTGGGGATGTGGCTCAGTGCAAAGACCCTGGCTTGGTCCCCAGTGCCACAGAAAAGGAGCCCCCTTGGGCTTGGCTCCCGTCACATGTCCATGGATGTTGGGGCCCTCAGGGCCCGAGAGCCTCAGCATTGCAGACCTTGGCCACGTTCCTTTCCACAAAGAAGCGTTTATTGTCTGGAATTTAAGTCAGGTGTTCTGCTTGAAATTTGGATCAGGTGTTGAACCACGGGACTGTTCTAAGGAGGAGGTCCCGGGGTGGGGTGATGGATCTGGAGAGTTTGTTAGCCTATTAGATTGCTTGTACGCTAATGTGTAGCCTATTAGATTGCTTGTATGTTAATGTGGATATGGAAGGGTATTTAAGCTTGGGCTTTGCGGAATAAAGGGAGTCGTCCAGTCAGTCAACGTTCCACGATCGTGAGAGTCCGTGTGGTGTCTTTGCCGGTCGAAGATGCCACACATGGAGGAGAAGCAGACAACTGCAGCCAGTTCCCCCTCACTGGATGGCTACAGGGTCAGGAGCGTGTACAATCAGTGCTCTCAGCATGGGGCTGTCACCCCATCCTGAAGCTGCAGGAGTGTCCCCCCTCAGGTTCTCTATCTCCCCGTGAGCTCTGTCTGCACCCCAAGTGCCAACTTCCCAGGCCCTGTCCTAGACAGTCCCCTCTGCTCTGGGGTCCGGCAGGAAGTTCTAAAACTGGCCAAGCAGCTCCTGGCCTTCCTCTGGGCCCTGCAAGGATGGGGGAGCAGTGAAAGACAAGGTAGGCAGAGAGAGGCGGGTTGGGTGGTAGAAGCAGGCAGGGGCGGGCAGCTGCTCTGGAGTCTCAGGAGCCTGGAGAGGCAGCTCTGAGCCCTCCTCTCCTGCTCCAGGGACGTTATCGGTCAGGGGACACATGACCAGGCCATGATAGCAGCTAGCAGGGGTTCCCAATCCCACAGCTGGACAGTGAATAGCAGAGAAAAGCCACAGAGTCGATGGTAGTCACTCCCGGGTCCCAGACAAGGAGGGTTCCTTGCCCCCACATCTGTATGGTCCTGTGACAGCTTACATGTCTGATTCTGCGTGTGTCACACTTGATAACTAGAACACCCATCAGGGGACGGGCTCAACTTGGCCCTCTACTGTCACCTGCACCATACTCCAAAGAACACACATATGTGCCGGGGTTCTGGCCTGGGGACAGGGAGGGTGTCTGTGCCCACAACACGTTTAATGTTAAATTTGAAGGCTGAAAAACTAACGCATTCGTTCCTTGACTTTGCTCACTATCGCTTACGTGTTTAGTTAAAGTGAAAAGAAAAAAAAATCAGAAAAAGGCAACAACACAGGCCTGCGTCATTTTTGTGACTATGCGGACATGTGGACCTGCCTGTGGCAGCTGCGGTGCTGTCCTCTTCCCGCTCAGGCAAAGAGGATGCAGACACAATGATTATAGGCAAGACGCAAAAAGAAGTATAAAAACGAGGGGACTTAAGCCAGGCATGGTAGCACACGCCTGTCATCCCAGCACTTGGGAGACTGAGGCAGGAGGATTGCTGTGAGCTCAGAACTAGCCTGGACTACACAGTGAGACCCTATCTCAAAAAAAATAAAAAATAAAAAATACAGAAGTTGGGACAGACAGTGGAAAAAGGAGCGGGGGTCGGGGGAGAATAGAAAGAAGCTTCTTGGAGCAGATGGCTCAGAAAGGGCCAGTGTGTGGACAAAGAGCAGAGAGAGGGCACGTTGGTGGGCAGGCAGGAGCCAGAGGGAGGGCCCACTCCCTGTCCCCTTCTCCCTGAGACAGGGCTGGGGTCTCCACCTGGCAGCAGCCCTGGGCTTGGGAGGCCCGCCTCCTGCCCCTCTGGACTCTGCCCAGGGACTTCTGCTGAGCTGAGGATACAGGCCAGAGTGCCGAGGGTGGCCCAGTTCATCCCCACAGAAACCCAAGCTTTTATGTCTCCGGGGAGCTCCTTGAAATACGTGAGTAGGAGCAGGGCCCTGTTCTGCTCTGGGCAACTGTCGTCTGTGTGTGTGTGTGGGGGGGGGGGGGCAGCAGGGCTTTCCCAGCTCTGCCTGCGTGTGTTTGTGATCTGCATGCCTCCCTGCATGTGTGCAGGTGTGTCTGGAGGTGGCAGCTGCATCAGGCTGGGGTTTGGAGGGAGTGGGGTATGTCCCAAGGGGGCAAAAGAAAGGCTGCAGGGCACGGGCTAGGGGGTCCTTGGACCCTTATTCACAGGTGAGCTGAAGCCTAGGAACTGAGCCATGGCACAGTGGGAGCTGTGTTGACTCTCTGAACAGAAATGCCCAGGGGTAGGAACAGCTTCAACATGGCTGGATCCAGGGTCTACAGTGCCATCTCTCGGATGGTGTCTCCATCTTTGAGAGATGAAAAAAGTGAACGTATCACTCCACAACTCAGATCACTTAATGACCATAACTTCTTGCGGGGACAGATGAACACGTGGGCCTCTCTCTTCAGAGAAAGACTACCACCAGACGCACATCTCCCACTTACCTGTTCATTGGATCCACATTCCCTCCTTTCCTTCCCTGTGCAGTGGGCAAATTTCGCTTCTCTGCCCTGAATTCCAAGCGCCTTCCAGGACTCACCTCTCATAGGTTCGGAAGTGAGGGCAGAGCCGGGCCCGGAGGTGTGGGCCAGTCGTCCTAGCGCTCTGGGGGGGCCGAGGCCAGAGGGTTACAAGCTGAAGTCCAGCCTGGGCAATTCAGTAACTTGGCAGAACCATGTCTCAAAATCAGAACTAAACCTGGGCTGAGGATGTAATTCAGTATGGAAGCTGGGGCTCAATCTCCAGCACCACAAAAAAGGAAAGAGGGCAGAAGAGGCACCTCTGCAGCACGCTGGGAAGCACAGGATTAGGCCTGGGCACCGAGATGCATGAGCTGCCGGGTGGCATTCCCGGGCCCCAGGCAGGTCTCTGGCCCAGCCCTTCTCCCATGGTCCCAGGCCTGCCCTGACTTTGCCTTTTACCAGCAGGTGTGGCCCGTGGAGGACAACGCACTGAGTATGAGACCGTCCGTCTCGCTCACTCCCCTGGCCCAGGGATTGCAGAACGTGGAGCCTGAGTTCCTGGAAAGTCTGGTCTGTCTCCTTCCCCTTTGATGGCATCCAGGTCCCCTCCGCACACCCTCCCTGATCCCCAGCCGCATGGGAGGGACCTCTGTCCACCTTTCTCCCACCTCTTAGCCCTTACTCACTCTCTATGCCAGGTGCTTAAGCCAGACCAGCTGGGCCCACGGTGGAGGGAAAACCCTTCAGCTGAGACCTGAAAGAGAAGTCCGGTGAAGGCGGTAGGGAAGGGGGAGTCTCCGCAGAAGTCTCATTCTGCAGCCCTGGGGTCTCATCACACAGACAGGTTGAGGCAGGATTGTAGTGATTTAATGAGACCCTGTCTCAAAAAAAGAGGGGGGTTGGAGTAGCTCAGTGCAAAGGCAGGCAGTGGTTTAGTCCTCAATTCTGGGAGAGAGAAAAAAAGGAAGGAAGGAAGGAAGAAACAATAATAGAGAACTGGTAGTACACTCCCTGCCCCCTGGTGGCCAGGTCGAGGACCGCAGCCCAGGTCCTGGAGCCTAATGGGGTGTCCTCCGCCCCCAGACTCCTCGGACAGGGCCCCTACCCCTTCTCTGCCCCAGGCAACCCCTAGGGAGCCACTTTCCCAGCATGGTCTGTAAGTAGAACAGCCCCACCCAAATATGAGCTGCGATCCAAAGCCACAACCAATGTTTATGTTTTTAATATTTATATATATGCTTTAAATGTATTTCAGTAAAACACATGCTCCCCGTCCTCCCACCTGGAGGCCTCCCCTCCGTCTCCCTGCCCTCCGAAGCAGCTCTGGGGGGCCTCTTTCTTATGGGTCTTTAGTCCCGGATCCATTCAAAATGTTGACCTTTCATGGTTATTTTGACTTTGGGGAGGACCCGGGAGTGGCACGCTGCCAGATCTGGTGGAGAGGAACACAGGGTGGTGCTTTGACAAGCCTGCCTTCCTGCCGGATGGCACCTGGCATCGGCCCTCACCCTGTGTGTGACCTCACCCATGACGGCCCTCAGGAGGGAGGACCCCAGAGCTGCTTCAGGAAGCAGCAGGGATGATGTGATGAGAGCGTGGGAAGTAAGGGGTCCCGGGGGGATTCATGGCAACATGCCTTTCACTGTCATAATTTTTTAAACATTAAGCTTCCAGTGTGTATTTTGACCCTCCTTGGTAACTCTGTGGCCTGGGAGAATGGTGCCCCGGAGCCAGGCCAGGAGATTGCCCTGCCTGAGAACTTCCTTAGAGAATTTCTTTTGGTCCCCACAGCCAAGCGTCCCTCCTCCAGTAGATCCTGAGGGACGCTGGCACATAATATAGTAGATGCCTGATGTATGCTTTGCAAAATTTACTTAAGTAGCTGTCTAGTTATTTCCTGTGCCAAAAGCCCATCTCATCAAAGCCACTTCAGTAGGTGCTTGTGAGCTCAGGGGGTACTGGGGCCCTCCAGGTCCCCAAGGGAAGATTGGCCCTGATGCCCTCTGTGCTCTAGGAGGAAGGCCGGTGTCCTGGCAGCCACGTGAGCCCCATGGAGGACGGAGGCAGCAGGAGTGCAGCTGGGCCGCAGGTCCTGTCCTGGTGGTAGGTTTCTCTGAAGCATGTACTCTGGCCTGGGGACTGGGGCTAGCGGGTGGGCCTTGCTGAAGAGAGGGGGCAGGGGACTGTGGACACAGATGGTGAGCATCTCCACCCGAGGAAGGAAAGGTGGGGCTGGGAACTGCTCTACCTTGCTGGAGAGGGGGGTCGCTGGGATAGGGAATCCCCTGGGCTCCTTGGAAGCGGAGGTGTCCCTGGGTTGGCAGGGCTGATCCCCACGTGGTGGGATTGCCCCGGGATGACAGGGATGTCCCTGGGGTACTGGGACCATCCCTGGTACCAGGCTGTAGAAGGTGACCTGAGGGCTAGGAGCCTGGACTGTGGCTTGGTTTGCTCTGGGCTGAGACTGCCTTCAAGCCCATGAGTTGTCAGGCCAGTGCCTGGCTTGTCATCTAGCGCTGCTGTACTGGGATACCCCTGGGTGGCCTTCACCGGGAGAGCCCAAGGCTCCCCTGGGGTGGGAACAGGGCAGGTCTTGGATGCTGCTGGTCCACCCCAGGAGGAGATGGCAGCTAGCCCTAGGAGCCAGGAGCATCTACACAGAGCATGCTCAGCTCGTCCGGAGGATCTGCACCGGCCTGCTGTGTGCAGGTGAGCCGAGTCTCCTCTCCCACTAGGGGACACACACTGCCCCACCCTGCCTCCCTGTCTCACTTAGGGTCATTCATGTCTGTGATCAGCCCATTATTGTTTGCTGAGTACTACATCAGGGTGGCCCCTGGGCCAAGAACTGGGGCACCCCTGAGCCCACTGTACCCCCAAGTCCCTCATCTGTAAGAGAGGGATGCAGAGATTCCCCCAGAAGGCCTGACCCACCGGGGAGCACCAAGCTGGCCTGTGGGTGGCCAGGGAGGACTCCCAGCAGGAGGTAGCTTGAGTCTCACTGGGGAGGAGGAAAGGAGGTAGAAGCTGGTGAGGTAATGGACTCAGGTGACTCTAGGTGGCTGGAGGGCTAAGTCTGGACAAGGCATCCCAGAGTGCCAGGCTGCCCCCATCAGGAGCAGGTGGCAGGGTGGACATTGAAGGATTTAAACAGGGACATGTCCAGTGGAATTTTCACTGGGAGCCCTGAGAGGACAGGGAGGAGACAGTGGGGTCTGTGAAGGACACGGTAACAGGCAGATGGCCGATGCCTCTACTAGTCCTACAAAATGTCTGAGCTTGGCCAGATGCCACAGGCCTGTGGTCCCAGCACTCTGGGAGGCTGAGGCAGAAGGATCACAAGTTCAAGCTCAGCCTGGACAGTTTAGCAAGAACTTAGTGAAACCCTGTCTCAAAATAAAAGTTAAGGGGCTGAAGGAATGGCACAGTGGTTAAAGCACTTGCCTAACAAGCACAAGGCCCTGGGTTTGATTCCCCAGCATGGTTGGCATACATCTATAATCCTAGCACTTGGGAAACAGAAGCAGGAGGATTGCCATGAGTCCAAGGCTAGCCTGGTCTACAGAGCAAGACTCTTAAGAAACCCCAAGAAAGTTAAAACAAAAATAGGTTGGGCTTAGTGGTTAAAGCACTTGCCTTGATCTGGGTTCAATTTCCCAGCACCACATAAACTGGACTTGGTGGCACGTGCCTGTAATCCCAGCACTTCAGAGGCCAGGAAGATTGCCTTGAATTCAAGACCAGCCTGGGCTACATAGTGAGTCTAGGGGCAGTCTAGTCTAAGGAATGAGTCCCTGCTTCAAAAAAAAGGGGTGGGGTGATGCTGAGTTTGAAACTTAGTGTGAAATCCCTGGGTTCAATCCTCAATACCACAAAAATGGGAGCATGCTGGAGGAATAAATAGCTCAGCGATTAGCGCTCTTGCCTAGCAAGTGCAAGATCCTGAGTTTGATTCCCCAGAACCACGTAAGCCAGGCATGGTGGCACTTGCCTGTAATTCTAGCACTAGGGAGACTGAACCAGGAGGACTGCTGTAAGTTTGAGGCTAGTCTGAGCTCCATAGTGAGTCCAGAACCAGCCTGGACTACAGAGTAAGACCCTGTCTACCGGTCCCCCCCCCCCCCCCCCCAAAAAAAAAAGCCAGGGAGAAACATCCCTCCTTTGCTGCCCACTGTCACATTCCCTCTTGAGGGAAGCGGAGAGGGGAGGATATGCCAGGCAGAAAGCAGTCAGTACAGGACATCTGGGGAGGGTCATGGCCACATGTGTGATGCCCCAGCCTCGGGGACCTCGGGTGGCCCCTACCATGCAGGGGCTCCGCGGACACCAGCCGTGTTTCCCTTGGTGCCCCCTCTCGCTACCCCAGTCCCTTCCCCACATCCTGGCTCTTAGAGCAGCCTCTTTCACATGTCAGGCACAAGCGTTGGGGGGGGGGGGGTCTGGGGGACTTTTCCACTGTTTGCACCAGATGGCGGGATGGTGGGACCAGAGGGGACCCGGAGCTGGTTTGGCCATGCTACCCACAGCGACCCCAACTCTGTCCACTCCCAGCGTATGCCTCCTTCCTCCTGGCTGCCTGCCTGAGGGACTTCCGGAGGGCCTTGCCTCTCGTCATCCCAACCGGCGTGGCTCTGGTCCTCCTCACTTTTGGCCAGCTGTGGCGGCAGCTGGGCCCAGCGCTGAGGGGCTTTGTCACACTCCAGGGCCACCCTTACCTGTGCCTCTGGGCTAAGAGGTAAGTGAGATTGCAGCCCGTGGCATGGATGGAGGACATGTCACACCTAGCTGCCCTTTGGGGCCTGGGTAGGAGCTGCCACTGGGTGGCTGCCGTCTTTGTGCTCTTTGCCTGTTCCCTGATGCTGGGTTCTGCCCTTGTGATCACAGGTGAGAGTGACAGTGGGAACAGGAGGCCCCTCCTGGCATGTCTCATCAGAACCCCTGGGGGCCACCCCAGCCAGTGTGGGGCTCTAGAGTCCTGGTGCCAAGATCTTTAATCAGGCCCAGGGAATTCTGATGGGGCCAGTGTGTCCCTAGACAAGTTAGAGATGATGGCCCTTGATTTTCAAACTTGTTCCCTTGGAGCTCTAACAGGCATGGAGATGCCATCATGTAGGAGAGGGAGGTTGGGGAAGAGAGGACCCGACTCCTGTCTTTGTCCGTGTTCTGCTGCTGTAACTGAGTGCCACAGATGGGGCAATTTATGGAGAAAAGAGGTTTATTTTGGTCCTTAGTTCTGGAGGCTGGGAGGTCCTCGGGCATAGTGTAGCACCTGCATACCTTCTGGTAAGAGCCTCATGCAGTCATAACCAGTGGCAGAAAGCAGAGGGGTGAGTGGGCAGGAGAGGCAGGCTTGGGACAGTCTGCTGTCACAGTAACATCGCACCAGGTGATGTAGGGAGGGCAGGCGGCACTGGCGGTAAAAGAATTTGCCAATAGTCAAATGAAAGTGAGAAAGATAAGATTTGTTCAAACTATAGAACACCGTTACCAGGCCTGGTAGCACAGGCTGTAACCCCAGGACTCTGGGAGGCTGAGGCAGGAGGATTGCAAGTCTGAGCCCAGCCTGGGCAACAGAGCAACTTACAGAGATATACTGTCTCAAAATAAAAAATAACAGGGCTGGGGATGTAGCTCAGTGTGAAGGCCTTGGGTTCAATCCACAGTATCACACACAAAAAATTAAAAATAAAAAAGTCCTCTAAAATCCCAAGTGTCATCTGAGGCTGGGCCTGCGAGTCAGGGTAAGGCATCCACTTCCAGAGACAGGCTGGGGACCACAGAGGGTAAGAGGTCACCGTTTGGGAGGGGAGGAAGAAAAGAATTGGGCATCCTCAGCAAGTCTGGAACCCAAGAGAGAGGGCCAGATAAATCCATCTTTAGATGCCAGAAAAACTGTGTATATGCTGTGCCACCTGGGCATGCTGGGGTGGCTGAATCCCCAAGGCCTCCGGTCATCCTGTCCCATGCCTTGAGGGGCTCTGTGCATGGCTGCAATCGGTTTAGAGCTGCCTGCTGTTGTCTGTGGCTTTCCCAGGGTGGTCCTGCACACCCTCAGGGCTCTGCTGGCCTGGGGGCTCAGGACATCTGGCTTCTGATGCAGGTCCCTGCCTGACTCCCTGGCTGCTCCTCGTGCCCTGTGACATCCAGGCAGAGGAGGCCATACTGTCACAGCTCTTGCACACATGCACACCATGTGTCTGCAGTCAGCAGCATGAGACAGGGCGTGTTGCCGCCAAGGCTCGTGGCTGTGCCCCCTGGGGTGACGGCACAGCGAAGCGCAGAGCACTGCGGATAAGAGTGCTGCTGAGGCCCTGCACGTGTCGGCGCAAGTGTGTCCCCAGAGAAGGCTCCCTCCTAGGGAAGGGTCACAGGAAAGGAGAGGACACGAAGGACCCTGGGCCTGGCTGCCTGGAGGACCAGGGAGTATGCACTCCCACACTCGGCATGCACAGGGCCCATGGGAAATGCTAATGTCACCAGCCACATAGGTCCCTACACTCAGGTTTGCTCCCTCGCTGCTGACCAAACCGAAGGAGGCCATTTATTTTGATATAAAAGAAAAAGGATTTGCTCCAAGTTGGCTCTGAGGAGATGAAGGAGTCCCCTGGCCTCGGGTCATGGTCTCCCTATGTGGAGGGATGTGGGGTCTTTGACAGCACAAAGCAGAAGGGCGGAGGACAGAGAAAGTGTCTGTCTCCACCTGCTCTGTCCTTCCAGCACCATCTTCCCGCCCATCATCCCACCCCCTCTGTGGGAAGGACACTGGGCTCAACCTCAGGGCATCTGCCACCATGTTCTGCCACCTCAGCTGGGCTGGAAGATGGTCACATGCTCAGAAGGGGGAAGTTTGAAAAAAAAAACACTTGTCTGTAAAAGAAAAATTTAACATTTATTTATTCTTTTGTGTGTGTATGTCTGTGTGTGTCTGTGTGGTACTGGGGATTCAGCCCAGGGCGCTCACACTGAGCTACAACCCTGGTCCATTTTTTTGTTTTCATGTTGAGACAGGGTCTCACCAAGTCGCTCAGTTGCCCAGGTTGGGCTCAAACTTGAGATCCTCCTGCTTCAGCCTCTCACAGTGCTATGATCGCAGATACGTGTCACCAGGCCTGGCTAAGACAAACTAAAAGCAAAACAACAGAAAAAATCTGACTTTTAAAGTTGAGTTTTCCAGCCATGAAAGAAAGCAAGAAAAAAAAAAAATTTGAGTTTCGCCATGCTGGATACACTAAAAAGAGTCTTGGATTCTCTCATTTTGGGTGCTGCAGCAGTACACATGTGTGCATATCCGTGTGTGTGTGTGTGTATGTGTGTGTGTGTGTGTGTGTGTGTGAGAGAGAGAGAGAGAGAGATAATGAGGTAGTGGCCTGCCGCCTCTCTCTGCAGAGCTCTGGCCCTGGCTGCTGTGCTGGCTCTGCTCCTGTGGCTGGCGCTGGACACATCCAAGTGCCCCGAGCAGCTGGTGTCCTTTGCAGGGATCTGCGTGTTTATCACTGCCCTCTTTGCTGTGTCCAAGCATCGCCGTGCAGTGAGTGCTCCATGTCCAGTGGTGTGCCTCCCCCCCGGGGTGGGTGCTGGGAGGCAGATGTTCCTGCAGGGACGGCCCCGGAGCCCAGGGCCTGGAGAAGGCCATTGTCATCAGGACAGGCTCCTGTACAGCTGGTAAGGGGCATGGTGGGACTGTGGACCCCAAGTGGACAAAAGTCCTGGAGCTCCCCAGTGGAGGCTGAGGAAGGTGGATTCCAAGGTCTAGTCCCGCCTGGGGCAACTTAGCAACTTCATGAGACCCTGTCTCAAAGTAAAAATATGAAAGTGGGATTCCTCCCTCACACACGGCACCCAGGAGCTGAGCCCAACAGCACCTTGCTGTTGGTGGCAGGTGTCCTGGAGGGCTGTGTCTTGGGGCCTCGGGCTCCAGTTTGTGCTTGGAGTCTTCGTCATCAGGACGGAACCTGGGTTGATTGTGTTCCAGTGGTTGGGAGACCGGATCCAGGTGAGTAGAGGGGACCTGGCTGCCTGGGCTCTGAGGTTGTGAGGAATGGCAGAAGGCGGGTGTGGGCTGCATCGACGCTGGGGACCAGGTAGGCTCATGTTGGCTGGCAGGGCAGCAGCCTCGCTGGCCTGAGGGAGACAGTGGTCCTTTCAGAGGCAGCATCTGGTCACAGGTGACTTGAAACTTGAAACAGTTCATGCTGTTTAAAACAAAGCAAAACAAACAGCTAAGCAAGTTATTGACTGTGTGTATTCAGAGATAATGCTTACTAAAACTGGACCTGGTGGTGCAGGTTCATAATTCTGGGAGACTGAGGCAGGAGGATCACAAGTTCAAGCACAGTCTGGGCAATTTAGCAACTTAGCAAGATCTTGTCTTAAAATAAAAAAAAATTTTTAAATGTAGGGATTCAGGTGAGCACCTGGCTTCCTGGCAGTAGGTTAGTGTGAAATCCCTGAGTTCAACCCCTAATGTAATGGGAAGAAAAAAGAATGTTTATTGAAGTTATAATTTTTATTCCCAGGCTGGTTCTGAGCTCACTATGTAGCCCAGGCTAGCCTTGGACTCCCAGCAATCCTCCTGCATCAGCTTCCCAAGTGCTAGGATTAAAGTCAGGTACTTAACACTTGCTAGGCAAGCTGTTTAGCCACTTAGCTATCTCTCCAGCCCCACAATGTTTATTTTTTTTGGATTTTTGTTGTTGTTAATGATAGTAGCGGTGGCAGTTCAAGGAGTTAAACACAGAGACGCTCCACCATTGAGCTATTCCTCCAGACCCTTTTTATTTTGAGACAATGTCTTCCTAAATTGCCCAGGCTGGGCTCAAACTTAGAATCCTCCTGCCTCATCCTCCCTCAGGACTGGGATTATAGACATGTACAATGATACCTGGCTATTTTTATTTCATTTTTAATGTAGCAAAAATACCCATAACATAAAATTTGCTGTTTTAACTATCTGTGTTATTAAGTTCATGCATGTTGTACAACAACCACAACCTACTTTTTGGAGAAGAGTTAAGACGAAGTCTCCCCCTGTGGTCCATCTGGCCTTGAATTCAGTATATACATGGCTTTGAACTTGAAATCCTCCTGCCTCAGCTTCTTGGCTTGATCTACACTTAAAGTATGAGTGTGAGGGGCACAGATGAGGCCCCAGGTCACCCCCCTCTCCTCACTGGCATGTCCCGGCTCTGCCCAGGGTCTAGGCCCACCTGCTGGCTTCGCCAACACAGCTGCCTGGTCACATTTCCATTTCATTGATGGGAACACTGAGGTTTGGAGAAGCCAAGTGTTTTGTCTCTGCAGGCACTGTGTCAGCTCAGCACCTGAACATGGGTCCCCTGTAGAACTTAACCTGGGTTCTGGCACCAAGGGTATGACCCAGGGATTAGGACAGGAGGGGGACGCTGTGTCCCTGGCTGTCAGACCCCACCTGGGCCAGCCTTCCTCTGTGGCTCAAAGGTCTTACTGCCTCTGTGTTGTTTTGATTGGCTGTCTGTTTTAGTACTGGGGATGGGGCATGGGCCTCCGTACTGAGCTACATCCCAGCTCTTTCATTTCTGATTCTGAGATAGTCTCCCTAACTTGAGCTCCTCCTTCCTCTGTCTCCCAGGCTGCATTCAGGTGTGTGCTGCCACCTTGTGCTTACTGTGCTCCCTGTTCTCCTGCTCCCAGGTCTTCCTGAGCCACACAGAGGCCGGCTCCAGCTTCGTGTTCGGAGAGGCTCTGGTCAAGAACGTCTTTGCCTTTCAGGTCAGCCTCCCTTTTGGTTTAATCGGCTGCCCAGGCCTTCAGCTAGTGTGGCCGAGGATCAAGCCAGGCCAGGGGCTGGGGTTGAGGCTCAGGGGCAGTGGTGGGGTTAGGGGGGCTTGGGAAGCACCTGTAGCAAGCTGTCCTGGAGGTGTGTACTTTGTTGTACTTGGTCAGAGTGGCCCAAAAAGCTGTCCATGCAGTCTTCCCCTTATATGTGACCCTCTACATCGTGGGGGTGCTGGGGAGTGGGAGTGGGGGGTGGGGTTCTGCCAAGGGCCATTTGGGTATTTATGACATTATTCACGGGCCATACAAAATTATCAACTAAAAAATAAGCCTACTAGCCAGGCCTGATAGCTCAGGCCTGTAATCTTAGCACTTTGGGAGACGGAGGCAGAAGGATCTCATGGCCAAGCCACATTAATAATAATAGTGAGGCCTGGATGTGTGAGTGGACAGGGTGAGAGCTCACTGGTAGCCCTGGCCAGCAGGAGTTTCAGGGAGCGGGTAGGAGGTGAATGAAACTGGAGCGGGGAGCTGAGAGACATAGGTACCTGAGCAGGAGAACTCTGTTAGAACGTGGTGCCCAGCCATGAGGGCAGAGTGATGAGGTCACGGGGGAGGGGCAGCAGAGACCAGACATTGAGGCCCATCCAGGAATGACAGGAGACCAAGGTACTGGACCCGGAGCCCCCTCTGCTTTGGTGGTGGCGAGGATGCAGTCATGGCCACAGAAGTCCCTGAAGGATCCCGTGACTCATGGCGGGGCCTGGGCTGGTGACACAGCACTGTTCACAATGTGCAGGCCTTGGGGTCTGGGAACTTGGGGCTTGTCCACTCAGCCTTAGGACATGGTCAGGAGTGCTGGTTCTGCCCCCTCTCAGGAGAGAGCCTCTTCCATGTCTTCCGTGGGCTGGGATCTGCCCTCAAACCTGTTTCTGGGAAAGCTGATTAGGTTTGCTGCAAGAGATCTCACAGTGTAGGGTGTAGACCAGAAGCCCTGGTGACTGGAGAACCCCCAGGCCAGTCTGCACCCTAGATGGGCTACATCCGACCCTGAGGTATGCAGTGTACACATGCCTGAGGAATCCTTGGGAAGCTGTGCTGTGCGTCCTGCTGGCCCACAAGAGCCAGGGCTCCTCCTTCCTGAGGGTGGCTCCCAGCAGGGCCCCGAGGCTGTGTCTGCAAAGCAGGGGTCAGGATTCGCATGGTCTCTTCTCCTCCTCCTCCTCCTTCCCCTCTTCTTCTCTGTATGGTTCTGGGGATCAAGGCCAAGGCCTTCACACTGAGCCCAATTTTTAGTTTTGATTAGAGACAGGACCTCACTAAGTTGGCCAGGCTGGGCTCAAATTTACAACCCTGCCTCAATCTCGCAAAGTGCTGGGGTCATAGAGTTTGGCTTTCTTTTCTTTTCTTTTCTTTTTTTCTTTTTCTTTTTTTTTCTTTCTTTCTTTCTTTTTTTTTTTTTTTTTTTTTGGTGATGGTACTGAGGATAGAGTCCAGGGCCTTCCCACTGAGTTACATCTCCAGCCCATTTTTAGTTTTGATTCTGAGGCTGTGTCTCACTAAGTCACTAAGTTGCCCAGTCTGGGCTTAAACTCATGATCTCCTGCCAGGCCTGTGCTACCTGGCATGGCTTGACTTAGCTCATGTTGAAGGGAGGTGCTATCCATTCAGGTAGCAGTGGTAACAAAAGCCATGGTTGGGGCAGCTCATAAACCAGAGCTCATTCTTGTACTAGAGGTGGGGAGTGAGACGAGGGCTGAGAAATGGCAGGTCCTGACTTCCTGCTCTATCATCGTGGGCAGAGGCCACAGCTCTCTAAAGCTTTCTTTTTCCTTTCCTTTCTTTTTTCTTTTCTTTTCTTGGTACTGGGGATTGAACCTAGGGCCTTGTGCATGCTAGCCACGTGCTCTATCACAGAGCTACATCTCTAGCCCTTTAGAAGTTTATTGCTATTCTTAATTAGCTGGACCTGGTAGTATAATCCCAGCACTCTAGGAGGCTGAGGCAGGTGGATTGTTGAGCCCAACCTAGGCAAAATGAAAAAGTGACAGGGACATAGCTTAGGTTGAAGGCCTTGGGGTCAATTCCTAGTACGACAATATTTAAAAAATACTTAATTAATTAATCAGTTTTTATAGTAGTAAAGATTAAACCCAGGGCCTCGTGCTTGCTAGGTAAGCACTCTGCCACTGAGTTATGTTTCCAGCTCCTCAAGTTGTACTTTGAGAAGGGCTTTCCTAAGTTGCCCAGGTAGGCCATGAACTTTCAATTCTCCTGCCTCAGCCTCCTAAATAGCTGGGATTACAGACATATGCCAGTACACCTAGCTCAGGGCTCCCCCCCCCCCCATTTTATTGATATGTATATATGCAATACATAATGTTTACATTGAACTTGAGTATTTTGTGCACATATATATCATATCAAAATTATAAATCCTTCCCCTCCATCTTTTTGGCCCTCCCATACCTGCCTCCTTACTATCCCCCATTTAGTTCTATGTGACTAGCCAGGTGATCTCCAGAGACTCAGGCAAGGCCAGAGCTTTCCCAGGAAGAAGGTGAAACAATGTTCTTCCTTCCTTTGCTTAGTTCTGGGTTGCCCACACCTGCAGTGCCCCTCCCTCACTTTCTGGCCCACAAGTTACCATACACCTGAAAACTCTGCCCTGGGCACCAATCTCAAGTTGACACAACCCCTCCATGTCAAGCCCCAAGCACCTGCCCCTTCCAGCCCAGCCCCACTTCTAACAACACACAATTCCACAGATCTAAACGATCGCACCCTGTCTTGAAGTCAAAAACGAAAATAGGCTGAGGCTATAGCTCAGTGTGAAGGCCCTGGGCTGGATCCTCAGGACTAGGGGGAAAAAAGGAATCAGAAGTCATTCTCTTCTCATTCATCTTTATTCCCTTGCTGGACAGTCGCCTCCTAATCCCAAACATGCTTCCTTTCCACCCCAAGTCCCCATCCTGCAGAGACGAAAGGTTACTGACTGCCGGTTCCATATCAGTCACTCCCCTGGACACCTCCTTCCTGGCCCAGGCCTTCTCTACAGCTGTGCCAGCTGTGGCTGCCCCTTGCCTGCTCAAATGGCAGGCGGTCTAGATGCTACTCAGCCCTCCACTTGTCTCGCTCCTGGAGGGCAGCATGATGTCATGCCCAGGCTGGGGGTGGCTCCTGCTCCAGGCAGTAAGCAAAGGACTTCTAGAGCCCAAGCCTGGGTTTTCTGTTAGGTGACACCCCTAACTGCAGTGATGTGGAGCGGATCCACACAGACTTGTGGCATTTGGGTAAGAAGGGAGGCAACCCAAACAGGGCTGCATCTTACCTTGGCTGTGATTGTGATCTGGGTTCTTTGAAACTAGAGCTAAATCTGACCACTCAAGACTCTCCCTTCTTACACACCTGGAAGCCCAGCGCTTTGGAAGCTGAGGCCAGAGAATTACAAGTTTAAGCATAGACTGGGCAATTTCACAAGACCCTACATCAAATAAAAGTTAAGAAACAGGTACTGGGGGCATAGCTGTGGTTAAAGCGCTTGCCTAGCATGAGCAAAGCCCTGGGTTGGATTCTCAAGCTCCATGGAAAGATTAGCTGGGTGCGGTGACACATGCCTATAATCCTAGCACTTAGGAGGCTAAGGCAGGAGGACCGCTGTGAGTTCAAAGCCACCCTGGGTTACATAGAAAGCTTAGGACCATCCTGGACTACAGAGTGAGACCTTGTCTCAAAAAATTTTTTAAAAAAGGGCCAGGGATATAGCTCAGTGTGTAGGCACTGGGTTTGGTCCCCAGTACTGAAAAAAAAAAAAAATGATGGGAAAAGGCTTCCCATTCTTCAAACCAACACAAGCCGCCCATGACCCCAGCCCTCCAGCGTGGCCTTCCCTGTGCAGCCGGGTCTCAGAAGGCCCTGCCTCTTGTCTCCTTCCTCTTTCGTTGCCTAACAGAGCTATCATTGAGGTCACCAAGTGCTGAGGGTCCATCTCAGTCTGCCTTTGCCGTGGGTGCCCCGCAGCTGGTGGGCATGGACCCTCTTGGCTTCCGTGGCCTCCCCAATCCTCTGCTCCCACAGTTCACATTTTCCTCCAACACCAGGCACTTTCTCCTCGGGTCCTTCCAGGCACCTCCTTCCTCCTCACCCCTCAGCGACTCTGACGGGGCCTTGTCCTCAGCCCTGAGGGTGGTCAGGGGTTAAGAGCCAGAGCTGAGGACAGGGCTCCATCAGAGTTGCTGAGACAGAGAACCAGGTGTCAGAGGGTGTGTGTGTGCTCAGGCTGGACCCTTGGAGATGGTGGGAAGTTGGCCCGGGTAGCCTGTGTTGGAGAGGCCAGGACGGACAGTAGTGCCTCCATGCAGGCCCCACGTGGGAACACAGGATTTCCTGAGGCACGGTCCCTCTTTCCTCCCTGGGCCGTCAGGCCTGAGAGGCCAGGACCTGGTTGGAGCGGGCATCCAATGGCCTGGGCCCGCCTGGCAGCAGCTGACCGTCTGACTCTGCTCTGTGCCGCCAGGTGCTTCCCATCATCGTGTTCTTCAGCTGTGTCATGTCAGTTCTCTACTATGTGGGCCTCATGCAGTGGCTCATCCAGAAGGTGAGTCCCACACCCCTGACCCAGGCTCTCCCTGAATTCCCTCATCCCAAGATCCACACTCTTCAAGTATCCCCTGCTCGTAGGGTTTACATTCTCCCAAAATTCTCTGCTCTGAAGGTTCATACCTTTTCAGATTCTCCTTCCTTTAAAGTCCACACCCTCCCAGAGTCCTTTGCTCCTGGAGTCTACACCTTCCCAGAATCCCCTGCCCTCTGGGTCTATATCATCCCAGAATCTCCTGTCTTCTGGGTCCATGTCTTCCTATAATCTTCTGTCCTAAGGTCCACAACTTTGCGGAAGTCTCTGTCCTCAGGGTCCATACCTTCCTGAGCTTCATACCTTCCCAGAATCCTCTGCTCCCACAGGTCACATTCTCCCAGATTCTACTACAAACCAGACATTCTTTCATGGGTCTCTTGTCTTGATACTGAGGATGTATGGCACTAAAATTCATTGTGACCCTGAGGGAGAGAAGCGTGCAGTCTTGGGGCTACTCTGAAGTACCGGGGAGAAAATAATTCACACCAAAAAGATCTTGACAGTGTGACAGTGGTTCACACTGGCCAGATTTAAACATCAGCTTCTGGGAAAGCGTTTACAAGATCTGCTGCATAAAATCAAGACTTAGGGAGAGCCCGGGGCAGTCTGGCTGGCCCTGGACCCTGTGAAAGACCTTGTGACTAAGTCTTCACACTTGTTGGCAGTTGGGAATGCAGAAGCCACCCGTGGTTATGTTAAGAGCACAAGCTGTGTAGCTAAGGAAGGGGATTGTCCACATGGAGCATGTGTTAAACCACAGGGCAGGACAAGTGAGACACCAGGCTTCTTGGAATGGAGGAAGCAAGACCCGCAGGAAGGAAGGAATGTGGGAGGCAGGAAGGGGATCTGGCCGCATCCCTCTCAAAGGTCCCGCCTCCACATCTGGTGGCAATGGCAGTGAGGAGATTTTACCCTGAGGTTTGGAGAGGACATACAAAGTACGGGTAATCAAAGCATAGGGTGAATGTGTCAATGTTTTAAAATGCGTCAGGGCAAAAGACACGCTGCCACGCATCCCCTCGAGAAGACCCCACCACCGTCCCATCCCCACCCACTCGCTCTGCACATGTCCCATCACTCTTGACACGTGGTGGAGCAGTTCTTTCTCCAAAGGCCTCCTCTCCCCCGTGGCCGTGAGCGTCGGGCCCAGGGCTTTCGCACGGCTCTATACCCCCAGCCCCTGTTTGCTGTTAATTGGTGATAAGGCCTTACTAAGTTACCAGGCTGCCTACGTTGAACTTGGACTTGGGATCTTCCCATCTCAGCCTCTCAGAGTGCTAGATTATAGGTGTGCACCACCACGCAAGCTCCTGAGTGTCTTTACAAGGTCTGACTAAAAAAAACCATGGCGAATGCTGCTGGTAAGTGCCAGCTGATAAAAGACAGGCTTGGAAGAGCATGACAGTGTGTCCTCGTCCATCTTGTCTGCCGGGTCTGGGACCACGGGACTTCTGGCTCTTCTCCGAAGTCCAAATGCCATGAAAAGTCAATGTTCTGAGTCAATTTAGGACATCAAGGCAGCCATGACACGCCGGAAAGAGAACTTCCCGAATGGCTTCTGAGAGTGGCAAGAACAAGGGGATAAGTGTGCCCTTAGCCTATGATCCATTTTCTAAAATTCAAGTTGGGTGTGGTGTTGCACGCCTATAATTATAGCATTCTGGGAGGCTGAAGCAGGAAGATTGCAAGTTTGAGGCCCCGCCTCAAAATCAAAAAGTTATAAGGCTGGGGATGTAGTTCAGTATGAAAGCTCTAGGTTTGATTCCAGGACCATAAAATAAATGCAAATAAGTAAAATAATGATAACAATAGAATAAAAAGATAACACCGTATTTTCTGATCACACTTTGCCAACCAGCAAGGCCCTGTGAGTGGCTGGGCTGAAGGAATCCCCAGAAGGTCCTACCCACTCCCCGTTACCCCTACCTCAGGCTCTGGGGCCTGCTGGTGGCCACTCACAGGAGCCCTGCCTCCTTCCAGATCGCCTGGCTGCTGCAGGTCACCATGGGCACCTCTGCCACTGAGACACTGAGTGTGGCAGGAAACATCTTCGTGAGCCAGGTAGGGGGTGCTGCTGCCCTGGGTCCCCGGAGCTCTGGTGCAGGCCCAGGATGAGCACGCGACTTGGGAGCTGCTGCCCGGCAACGCTCCCTCGGGGCGTTGTGTCCTCCTGGACCTGGGTGGCCTCCTGCCGCCTGAGCCTTAGACAGGGAAAGTCTGGGCGCCGAAGGATTCGTGAGATCCCAGGCCCAGCCTGAGTCCAGGCACCTCCTTCCCACTGGTATAGGCCTGGTCACTTTGCCTTTCTTCCCTCCCTTTTCCTGGAAATGTATTTTCTAAAGTAAATGGGACTTGGGAGGCGCCCCTCAGGCCTGACACAGTCCCACCTGACACGGTCCCTCCCGATGCAGTCCCTCCCGGGGTGGGAGGCCCTGGAGGCCATTGCGACTGGCCCATCTGCTCACATTGGGGAACTAGCAAGGCAACCCTGCCCAATGTACTTCATGAGACCGTTGCTGAGAGTTTAGGAAACCTAGGAGCTTTGTTTTTGTACTATGTTTGTGCATCTGTGTGTGTAGACAAGGTCTTGCTCCATGGCCCAGGTCCTGAACTATGGAGCCTAGTCTAGCTTCAAACTCATAGCAATCCTCCTGCTTCGGCCTTCTGAGTGCTGGGATTACAGGTGTGCACCACTATTTCTGGTTTATGTGCTGCTAGGGAATTGAACTTAGGGCCCTGTGCTTGATAGACAAGTGCTCTAACTGCTGTGCTATTCTTCCCAGTGTTATTTTTTTGGTTTGTTTTTAGCAATACTGAGGAACGAACCCCAAACCTTCATACTGAGCTGTATCCCAGCCCACTTTTATTTTTGACTTTGAGATAGGATCTCAATAAGTTGCCCAGGTCAGGCTCAAACTTGGAATCTTCCTGCCTTGGCCTCCCAGGGTGCTGGGATGACAGGCTGCCACCACCAGGCCTGGCTTCGCGTTTTTTTTTTTTTTGTTGTTCTTTTTTGTTTTTTTACTGTGGAGGATTTGTACATCATTTCTGCTCTGCAGATGTGTTGATGTCAGGGGGTTGTTCTGTTTTCGGTCAGTTCATGCAGAAGTCCTCTCAGATAAGTTGTCCCTAGATCCCTCAGGAGCATCAGAATGAGGCCAAGGAGGAGGAGGCTCCCGAAACAAAAAGAATATTAATTATATTCCCCAGGCTGCCAGGGCTCTTTAAAATTCTGCAGG
Source organism: Ctenodactylus gundi (assembly GCA_004027205.1). Lineage (NCBI taxonomy): Eukaryota > Metazoa > Chordata > Mammalia > Rodentia > Ctenodactylidae > Ctenodactylus > Ctenodactylus gundi. Next base: position 140,726 of record PVKB01000741.1, on the reverse strand, counting down.
GGGAAATGTGAATTGCAGAGCTTGTGCCAGCGGGTGGCAGGGAGAGCTACTGAGGTAAACTAGCTGGGACCAGTTGTGGGTCAAGGTGACCCAGGCCCCCGGGTCTCTGTCCCCTTTCCCTCCAGGGAAAGGGGATGGGAGCCTTCGGGACACCATGTCAGCCTGCAGCAGTGCCAAGCCTGGGCACCTCCCAGCACCTCTCTGTGTCCCACAGACTGCATTCGCCCTGCGGCTTCAGTTGCTTCCAGGGTCTCCTGTGTCCTCCTCGGAGCTCCAGACTAACATGTCCACCCAGCTCCATGTCCCTCTACTTGGAAGCTTTAGGGATGTCTCAGATTTAATATGTTAACTCCTAACAGGGCCCTGTGGCACAGGCATATAAGCCCAGTACTCTGGGAAGCAGAAGCAGAAGGATCTCAAGTTTTCTCTTTTCTTTTCTTTTCTTTTCTTTTCTTTTCTTTTCTTTTCTTTCTTTCTTTCTTTTTTCTTTTTTTTTTGAGACAGGGTCTCGCTCTGTGGCCCAGGCTGGTCCTAAACTCACTTCAGAGCCCAGGCTGGCCTTGGACTCACGACAATCCTCCTGCCTCAGCCTCCCGAGTGCTGGGATTACAGGCGTGTGCCACCACGCCCAGCTTATGTGGTGCTGGGGAATCGAACTAGGGTACTCAGCGCTTGCTAGGCAAGTGCTTTAACTGCCGAGCCATTCCTCCAGCCCCAAGGATCTCAAGTTTGAGCCCAGCCTGGGTAATTTAGCACCTTAATAAGAACTTGCATCAAAAAATAAATAAATAAATAAGGTCTGGGTGCGTAGCTCAGTGGGAAGGCCCTGAGTTCATTTTCCAGTACCACCTCCCAAAATTGCCAAGGCCCAACAGCAAAGAGGACGCCAGGCTCTTCCCTCATCACAGCTGTGCCTCTCTGAGTCTCTCCCTTGTCCATGCACAGTGACACCTTCCGGGAGGCCATGCTGCCTCACTTGTCACAACCTTCCCCCTGCTGGGACACTGCTGTCACCTGCTTGTTCTCTCTGCTTCCATCCCCTCCCTGTCTGTCCTGACCTGTGCCCGAGGGTCTTGTTGGCCAAACATAGACAGCTTGGAGGAAAAGCGCTTGCCTAGCTCGCTCGAGGCCTGAGTTCCACCCCCAGCGCCCCAAAAGCAAAACGATGTGAGATCAGGCCACGCCCCACCCAAGAAAGCTCCCTCCGTCCCCAGTGTCCAAGACCCCTCCCCCCAATCTCAAGCCAGGCAATTGACACTGTGGTGGCATGAGGGCCCGCTTGGCACACCTCGGACTCACCAATCTTGTTCCTGCCCAGGGCCTTTGCAGTTCCTTCCACAGAAATGTGGTGCTTCCAAACTGTACAGCTGGCTTCTCTCGGTCTCAGCCCACGGTCACCTCCCCAGAGGCCTTTGCTGGTCACTCAACTATAAATACTCAAATAGTAGGCCTTCTCTCTCATGTGTCTTCAGAGGTTTTTCTGTGCTTGTTTTCATGCCATTGTACTTTTCCTGTGCTAAGGATGGAGCCCAGGGCCTTCACATGCAGCTACATCTCTAGTCCTTTTCTGTTTTCTATTTTGAGACAAGGTTTCACAAAGTCACTGAACTGCCCAGGTTGGGCTTAAACTTGTGATCCTCCTGCCTGCCTCAGCCTCCCAGAGCGCTGGGATGACAGGCCTGTGCCACCATGTCCACATCTTAGCTTTTGTCATCATCTAACATGAGGATATTGAGGTACTTGTCTCCTTACGGAGGCCCCATCTCTTCCCTACCCTGCAATGCTGCATGGACAGAAGCTCCTTGTCCTGGGTCCCTGCCCTACGGAGCACAGCCTAGAACAGGCCAAATGCCCCTAATTGAGGATGGGTGTTCTCCGTAGTCCGGAGCCCTGCCCCCAGCACTGGGACAGCGCCCATTCTGGAATTCCACCTGCCTCCCGTGCCTGTGTCTGCCACTCTGCCCGCCTGGGGACCAGTTCTGTTATGGAGAGTTGTGGGGTGAGGTGAGGTGCTTTGGTAGGCCACATGGGCAAGGCGTGAGGACCGATGCTGAGGTTTATTGGTTGCGGTCATCACTGTGCCCTGCTGTGCTCCCTGGAGACTCCGGGTGCTCACGGCCCAACACAGGGGCCGTGAGGCCTGTCTGATACGTCTCCTGCTTGTAGACAGAGGCCCCTTTGCTGATCCAGCCCTACCTGGCAGACATGACCTTGTCAGAAGTCCACGCCGTCATGACCGGGGGCTACGCCACCATTGCCGGCAGCCTGCTGGGCGCCTACGTCTCCTTTGGGGTAGGTGCAGCCCTCCCTCTGCGGGGCAGCACTGCGGGGCCGCGCAGTGGGGACCTGGGCCAGGGCAGCGTGGGGATGGTCCTCGGGCCTGAGGCTCTGGCCTCTGGGGATGGAGGAGCAAGGCGGGACCCCAAGCTCGGCTTCTCCCATGGCTGCACGGGGAGACGGTTCCCAGAGCTTCGGTTACTAAGCACCTATTATGTGCCAGGCGTTTTAACACCCTCAGTTTTACAGAAGATGAAATTGAGACTCAGAGAACTGTATAGATTTCCCTCTGACTTCAAAGAAATGTTTCGTTGTTGTAGAGGTGAAGAAAGGCTGTAAAAACATCTCTTTCCAGCTGGGCATGATGGCAAACACCTATGATCTGGGAAGCTGAGACAGGAGGATTCAGTCGCAGGCTGGGCAACTTAGAGGTTTAATGAGGTCCTGTCAAGAGAGGTAGCTCAGTGCAAAAACCCTGGGTTTGATCCCCAGTACTGCCAAAAGAAAAAAAAAAAGCCTCTTTTCTTTCTGGGCATGGCCTCACGTACCTGTAGTCCAAGTTACTGGGAGGCTGAGGCAGGAAGTTGCTTTGATCCCAGGACTCTGAAGCTGGCTTGGGTGAGAGCTATTATACGGGAAGAAAGAAAAAGACAGTCCCTCCCTTTCAGTAGCTTAGAGCAGTGGTTCTGCAAGCGGGTTCCTTGGTCCTGCCCCATCAGCATCCGAGGAGAACTTGAAGAAATACTCTTTCTTGGGCCCGCTGAGCTGAAAATGCCAGGGTGTGGTGAGCCCAACACACTGACCTGTAGGTCACCTTCCCAGTTGGTTCAATGTGAGACCCGCTGACCTGAACTGGGGTCTTCTAGGTGCTCTTCTTCCTTCCCTCCCTCCCTCCCTTCCTTCCTTTCTTCCTTTCTTCCTTTCTTTTTTTTGGAGACAGGGTCTCGCTCTGTAGTCCAGGCTGGTCCTAAACTCACTGTGGAGATCAGGCTGGCCTTAAACTCACAGCACTCCTGCCTCAGCCTCCTTTTTCAGTACAAAAGATGAGATACATCTACCCATACTTTCCTGTACCTTGCTTTTTTTCTTGTAACATTCTGAGCTGATACAAAATTCGGAAGTAGAAAGGGCAGGTTAAAGGAGCTGGAAAACACTAAAGCCCTTCAGTAATAGTCACGGCCACCCTTACTCCTTGAATCAGGATGGTGAGACACAATTTTTAGGTTTGGGCTGCCATAAGCATTTGGGACGGTGTGAAAGCCACCCACAGTGGAGAGCGTCGTACTGCAGATGCCCGGGTGGGGAGAGGTCAGGACTGGCACAAGCCTGTCATCCCAGCACCCTGGGAGGCTGAGGAGGGAGGATTCCAAGTTCAAGCCCAGCTTGGACAACTTGGTGACGTAAAGAGACCCTATCTCAGAAAATGCCCTGGGTACACTTCCCAGGACCACTCTCCCTTAAAAAAAAAAAAAAAAGCCAGAATTTCTCCAGGGCACAGGTCGCTTCTGCGCCATCATAAAGATAAAAATCACTCCATCGAGACACAGTCACAACACAGACCGCATGCGCTAGAAGAACTCTCTTCCTTCTCTACAGTCCAGCTTAAACTCCTTCCCTCCCCCTCTCAGTCCAGAGTCCAGACCAGCTCAGCTCCCAGCCTGCCTGCCTGTGTCCCTCCCCACACGCCCAGCACCCTCTGGAACACTCTCTCCTGCCCCTCCCAGCTCTCAGCTGCCACTGGCCCAGCCAGGCTTCTCCCCGCTGGCTTTCTTCAGCGTTCTTGGCTCTGCCCTCAACCTCTGAGTTCCAGAAAGATCTTTCTTGTTCTGTCCTCCAGGCTCCCAGATTTTTTCCTTCCTTCTTTTCTTTTCTTTTCTTTCTTTTTTTTTTTCATAGTACTGGGACTTGAGCCCAGAGCCGTCACACTGAGCTTATATCTCCAGACCCATTTTTAACTTCAATTTTCAGACAGGGTCTCTCTAAATCGCTAAGTTCCCCAAAATGGCTTGAACTTGTGATCCTCCTGTTTCAGCCTCCCATGATCACAGGCCTGTACCACTGTTTGTTTGTTTGTTTGTTTGTTTATTTATTTATTTATTTATTTATTTTTGTGGTGCTGGAAAGGACTTCCAGGGTCTTCACACTGAGCTCCATCCCCAACCTTTAGTTTTGATTAGAGACAGAGTCTTGCAAAGTGCCAGGCTGTCCATGCTGGGTTTGAACTTACAATTCTGGCTCACCAGGCCCAGCTTGAGAAAGATCTTTTTTTTTTTTTTTTTTTGAGACAGGGTCTTGCTTGGTAGTCCAGTCTGATCCTGAACTCACTATGGAGCCCAGGCTGGCCTTGAACTCAGGGCAATCCCCCTGCCTCAGCCTCCCGAGTGCTGGGATTACAGGTGTGCGCCACCATGCCCAGCTTATGTGGTGCTGGGGAATCAAACTCGGGTACTTAGCACTTGACTGACTTAGCGCTTCCTAAGCGAGCACTTTAACCACTGAGCCATTCCTCCAGCCCAGAAAGATCATTTTGACAATATCCTGACAGTGGTCGACCACCCTCCTCCCATTGCCAGGTTTTGAGTTGGTTCTAATTTTGCCATTTGGTGACTAACAGAGTGATGGAGGGGAAAAGGTTTCATCTTATCCTCCTGTGTTTGGGACCACAGTGAGGACAGAAGTTCAGGAAGGAGAGCCCTTGGGGGTGAGCTGCTGGACAGGGTTTTATGTGCAGGTCCTTCAGGCAGCCCTGTGCCATGGGCAGTTGCTGGAGGCTAATTTCCAGAGTAAGTTTCCCTAACTAGAGGAGTGGTGACCCCCTGTCACAGTGAGTGTGCAAAAGAAGCTCCTGCACAGGGATGCCCTTCCTACATGGGGGCAGAGCTGACTGCCTCCTGGACCCTTGCAGTGCTCAGGTTTGGGAGCTTTGTATCAAACCCTCACAAATTCCTCAGCTATGGGGATTCATGGCCAAAGAGAGACAGCCTAGGTCCAAACCTGATGGCACAATCCCAGCACTTTGGGAGGCTGAGGGAAGAAGACAGCAAATTTGAGCCTAGCTTGGACAATCCACCTGCCTCAGGCTCCCTCCCGAGTGCTGGGGTTACAAGTGTGCGCCACCACGCCCAGTTTATGGGGTGTTGGGGAATTGAACTCAGGTACTTAGTGCTTGCTAGGCAAGTGATTTAACCGCTGAGCCATTCCTCCAGCCCAAAAGGTCTTATTCTTAATAATGACGGTGGTAATAACAAACGACGACACAGCAGGGGATACAGCGCGTCCCCTACTTCCCTGGGCCATGCTCCCGGCCTCTGTTCAGAACTGCCCCCTCTTGTCACCTATGCAGATAGACGCGGCCTCGCTGGTCGCCGCGTCTGTGATGGCGGCCCCTTGCGCGCTGGCCCTGTCCAAGCTGGTCTACCCTGAGATGGAGGAGTCCCGCATCGGCAGTGAGGGAGGGGTGCGGCTGAGCTGGGGGTGAGCAGCGGAGGAAGGTGGGAGGAGGTGGGGCAGGGCGTGGGCCGTGGGGCGGGGCGGCAAGGGCGGGGTTCCGCGGAGCGGGGTGAGGGCAGTCTCTGTTCTCTCTGCCCATCACAGGCGGCTCCCTTCCGCTTGGCCCAGGTCCCCTGTCATCGTCGTTGCCCTGGCCGTGACTTTGCTCAAAAAAATATACTCCAATTCTCAGACTTTTTTTCCCCTTGTACTGGGCTTTTTGTGCCCATTTTACAGATTGATTGGGACTGCAGCTCAGCTACACCCCCTGCCCGTTATCGCATGTATGTGTTTGTTCACTCATTCATTTTGAGTCTGGGTCTTGCTAAGTTTTGTCAAGGCTGGCCTTGAATTCGTGATCCTCCTGCCTCGGCGTCCTGGTGTGTTGGAATGACAGCTGTGCACTGTCACCACGCCTGGTTCCCCATGCTACTCCAGGGTCTGACAAGCGGGACACAACAGACTGGCCACGGCGCCGGAGGGTGACCCGCTCCGCAGAAGGGGCTCTGAGCCACTTCCCTGCACCGCTGAGCTCTGACCACCAGGGGGCAGCCACGCGCTGCCGTAGGGAGGGCCGCCCTCCTAAGCGTCCTCAAGGATCTTACCGCCTTCAGGCAGCACTTAAACCCTCAGAAATGCTGCCGGCAGCTGTCCTTGAAGCACCGATCTGTATTCCAGCACTCTGGGAGGCTGAGGCAGTAGCACTGCAAGTTCAAACCCAACCTGGGCAATTTAGTGACTTAGTTACATCCTGCCTCTAAATCAAACATAATAAAGAGCTGAGGACACAACACACATGCGCACATGCACAACTACGTGTACACACACAGCACACCCCCGCCCCAAATTGTTGAAAACAGCAGATCTGCCGTCCCAACTCTGGGGGGCGGGGCGCGAAGTAGAAAGATCACAGTGTGAGCGCTGTCTGAGCAATTCAGCAATTTCGTGAGACTCAGTCTCAACATAAATAAATAAATAAACAAAAAATTGACTGGGGGCGCAGTTCAGCTCAAAGGCCCAGGACTCGATCTTCAGTACAAGACAAAAAGACTGAAAGGTCCCACTGTGGCCCAGCGTGCCTCGGGACATTGGGGAGGAAATGGGCGTCTCCGCCCCGGCTGCCAGAGCTGGCACAGCGCCCCCTGGGGCCGCGCACCCTGAGCTGCACCGGTCATCTTACATGTTCCAGTTGTCAGGGAGTTTGAATAAAATAATTCCCCTAACCCGACAGTCTCAGTATCGTCACTTCACCCTCCAATCCATGTGAAAAGGGTTGATGAGACATCTCGCGTTCTTTTTCTTTGTACTGCCCCTCTCCCCTGCTGTGCGCTCTGCACTCAGCATAGCCCGGGGTGGACCTGCTCCTTCCGGTGCCCCGAAGCTGCACGTGACTTCCGGCTTCCTCCACCTTTCATAGTGTGGGACAGGAGAATTCCGCTAAGCCTGGGGCCTTCACACTGAGATACATTCCATTTCTTTTTGATTTTGAGACAGGGTCTCCCTAAATTTTTAAATTGTCCAGTCCAACTTGTGATTCTCCTGCCTCAGCCTCCCCGAGTGCTGGGAGGACCGCCCTGTGCACCAGGCCCCGCTGGAGATCTGGTCTTATCCCTGTGGTCTAACTGGCCCCAGTATACCTTTGGATCACAGAGACAGCAGGGATCCTAGGACTCTAAGACTGTCTCTGCAGGGGTCCTCTTTGAGCCCAGTGGTGGGGACCCTGGCTGCATGGGGGATCTCCAATTCCAATGGCTCTCAATCCCCATAACAGAGGCGCTCGGAACCTTCTAGAAGCGGCCAGCAGTGGGGCAGCTACCTCGGTGCAGGTGGTAGCTAACATTGCAGCCAACCTGATCGCGTTCCTGGCAGCACTGGCCTTCATCGACAGCGTGCTGGCTTGGCTGGGCGTCTTGGTGGGCATCCCAGAGCTAAGCTTCCAGGTGCGGTGCTGGGGGACGGTGCCCTGGGTGGGCGGAGGACCTGCAGACCCAGCCCGTGGTCCCAGCAGCTAATCTTATCCTAGCTCATTTGCTCCTACGTCCTGCGGCCGGTGGCCTTCCTGCTGGGTGTGCCCTGGGAAGACTGCCCGGTGGTTGCCGAGCTGCTGGGTACCAAGCTGTTCCTGAATGAGTTCGTGGCCTATCAGAGGCTGTCCCAGTATAAGAAGAGGCGCCTGGCAGGTGCTGAGGAGTGGGCCGGTAACCGGAAACAGTGGATATCGGTGAGCATTGAGATCCCTTGGGCCGCTCCTGAGGGACCCTGGCTGTCGTATCCCAGCTCCTCAGACCTGGCTGGGACACTCTGGTGGCATTTAGCCACCCATACTTCGTCATCCTGGTGACAAGAGAGTCCGGTGCTGGTGCCACCCCTTCCAAGCTCTTGGAGGCTGTGCACAGGGCAGCTTCTGTCTGGAATCCCTGACCCCCAGCTGTCTGTGGCCCATCGTTCTGTGCAGCCTCGGGCCATCCACTGCCCCTGCCTCTCCAATGGAGACGTGGGTGTAATACCTGTCTTGTGTCTCCAAAGACATGTGAGTGTCCCAGGAGCCACAAGGACAGGGAGCCAGGAGTCCCAGCCTCGACCCTGTTGGTATATGGGATTTGATTTAGGGGTTTGGGGAAGGTCTTGTTACCTTGATAAGTTATGTTTGTGCACGAAATGCTCAAAATCAATGTAAACCTTTAGTTTTGTATATATACATATCAATAAAATGGGAAAAATAGGAAAAAAAGTTGGATAGATGATACAGGCCTATATAATACCAGCATTCTGGGAAGCTGAGGCAGGATGATCACAAGTTAGAACCCAGCCTAGGCTACTTAAAGACTTAGCGAGATCCTGTCTCAAACTTGAAAATGAAGAGGGCTGGGAACATAGCTCAGTGCAAAGGACACAGGCTCCAGCCCAGTACCACAACATACTTTTCTTTCAATTTTGAAATACTCTAAAAGCTCTATAGAATTAATCTTTCTGAAAGAGAATCAACTCTGCAGGCTGGGTGGAGCTCAGTGATAGAGTGCTTGCCTGGTACACCAGACCCTAGGTTCCCTCCACAACACTGTAGAAAAAGAAAAGAAAAAAAGGTATTAATAACATTGAAAATGAAAAAATTACCTATAATCTTACCATCCTAAAATAACATCTATATCTCTCCATTTTCTTCTAGTCTTTCCCTTTCCATGGTGGGAATGGAGCCCCAGGCCTCATGTGTGCAAGGCAGCTCTCTTTTGTTTTTATTTTTTGTGAAAGAATCTCGCTAAGTTGACCAGGCTGGCTTCAAATTTGCAATCACCCTGCCCGAGCCTCCCAGAGTGCTGGGAAGACAGGCCCGTACCATGGGTGGAACTGAGGGGTGGGGGATGCCAGGAGGGGTGGGGAAGGGTCCTCCTCCTCCACGCCTGTGTCCCCAGGTCCGGGCAGAGATCCTCACCACGTTCGCGCTCTGTGGCTTTGCCAACTTCAGCTCTATTGGGATCATGCTGGGTGGCCTGAGTGAGTCCTGGGGTGCCTTGCGGGGGGTGGGGGGGGGGCGTGGGGAGGAGGACGGACCTGGCCTTGCTAGGGGTAGTAGGCCTCGGGGGCTCATGTGTCTAGGGCAGGGCCTGAACCAGAGGCCCCAAGGGCCCTTCTACCTCAGAGACCCCTGGGGTGTGTGTGCTCCAGGCCCCATCCAGGGAAGAGAGTTGAAGAGGAGGCAGTCAGAGAGGGGTGGGACACAGGTATCAGCAGGACACCTCCTGCCAGCCTCTTTCTATCCCCCCCACCTTTTCCCTCCACCACTGTGCATCCTTGGGGTAGCCCCCGCCCCATCGGCACAGGTCGAGGGAGGCTGTATACACTAACGCTGTCAGGACCTCCACCTAGTAGTGTCACCAACCCCTTCCACAGACATGTGAGGTCCGTGGCACTGAGCCAGGGAGGGCCTGAGCCTGAGTTCTACCCCATCAGGTCCGTTCTGCCCTTGGCACGTGAGGGAGGAATGAGCTGTCACTGAGGGTCTCGGACAGGGGAGGCTGGGTGGTGATGTCAGCCCCTGACCACCCAGGGGAGCAGGGTAGTTGCCGGAGGCACTGGGGACGAGTGCTGTGGTCACAGGATGTGGCTTTGCTGGCCTTGAGCTCTCCTGTCCCCTTGCAGCCTCCCTGGTCCCCCACCGGCGGGGTGACTTTGCCCAGCTGGTGCTACGGGCCCTCTTCACCGGAGCCTGCGTGTCCCTGGTCAATGCCTGTGTGGCAGGTGAGCACGAGCCCACGGGCTCAGGAAGAGGCCAGACCCTGGCTGGCCTGAGGCCACAGCTGGCAGCTGCTTTCCCTCTGCAGGCATCCTCCTCGTGCCCGGTGGGGCCAGGGCCGAGTGCGTGTCCCTCCTGAACCTCACCCTTGGCCTCAGCAGCTCTGAGGTGGACTTATGCTGCCAGGAGGCTCTGCAGAGGTAAGGCCGGGGGCCGGGGCCTGACGGCAGCAGGGCAGAGTGGGCCGGGGCCTGCCTGCTTGCCTGTGGCACCAGGGTGCAGGTAGGAATGTTATAGCTCACAGCTGTAATCCCAGTCCTCTGGGAGGCTGAGGCAAGAGGATCTCATATTTGAGCCCAGCCTGGGCAACTTAATGACTTCGTGAGGCCTTGCCAGGACCAGAGCCTAGAAGTGACACTCCCAGGATGGCACAGCCTGTTAGTGGCCAGCCCAGAAAGACTGCAGCTCACATTGTACCTTTTGCTTTTTTTTCAGCCCCAGTCCCAAGCTCAGCCCGGCAACGTGGGACCACTGCTGTCACTTTTACAACCATACAACCTGCTCCCAGCGGGGACTCTTCTGAAGTCCTCTTTCCTGAGTGTCTTTTTGAGGTAGGATTAAACACTATGCCAGTGCTGCAGCCCAGAGCCATCCTACTTAAAAGGCTGGTGGCACAGCTTTGTAACCCCAGCACACTGGGAGGCTGAGACAGGAGGACTGTAAATTCAAACCCAGCCTGGGCGGCTTAGCAACTTAGCAAGACACTGTCTCAAAATGAAAAATGAAAATGGGCTGGAGATGTAGCTCAGCGTGAAAGTCCTGGGTCCCCTCTCCAGGATCACACAGAGTGTCCTCTGTGACAGTGTCCTCGTTCACCTTAGCTACCAGATCCGACACCATGTGACTTCTGGCTCTATTTTGAAGTTGAAATGGCCATGAAAGGTCAATGTCCCGAGTCAACTCAGGACCTTGAGGCAGCCACCCCCGCGCTACTAAAGATACTCAGGAGAGGGGACGTCCAGAGCTGCTTCAGAAAGTGGCAAGAGCCGTGGGTGAGGGTGCCCACAGTGAGGGGCAGATTTGGAAGGGGATTCATAGCATGCGTCCTTTACTTTTTAAAAGATTTAAACCTTCACCATACTTTCCAATTGCACCTTGTATACGCCTTAGAAGAGGCAGCAGTGCTGGCACCCAAAGCCTGGGCATCACTGCATCCTGGGCAGCGGCTCCTCCTCCTCCTCCTCCTCCTCCTGCTTCTTCTTCTTGAGACAGGGTCTTGCTCTGTAGTCGAGGTTGGTCTTGAATTTACTATGTAGCCCAGGCTGGCCTCAAACTCTCACCAATCCTCCTGCCTCAGCCTCCTGAGTGAGGGGCAAAGGCTTCTAAGCCAGTGCTGGCACACACGCCTTCCCTCCTTTCCACAGCCACGGCAGGCATTGCTAACAGATCACAGCACTCCTCTCGCTGCACCTAGAGGAGACCGCGGGCTCAACATGGCTCAGTGCTGGATGACATGTCGTCAAGTGGCTGAACGTACCTTTTCAAGAAAGAAATATTTCTTCCTTCCTGTTAAGAAACAGGCCCAAACTGCCCTTGACTGTCCCTTCCTTGCTGGCCTAGGAGGGTCTGACTCTGAGAGTAGCTAACGGGGGTGCGCCAGAGGTAGATTCCTCCCAAGTGGGGCCCCGTGTGAGTCATCTATTGTGTCTCCCCAAGTCAATATGCTGACAGTGGAGCTGCAATGGTCATCGTGTTAGGAGGCAGGCCTTTGGGAGACCATTAACATCGTGAGCATGGAGCCCATATGGAAGGGACCAGCACCCTCCACTTGGCTACTCTACCTTAGGTGGAAGCGGCCACTTGGAAAGCCAGAGGAGGGCTCCTGCCAGAATGCCACCAGGCTGGGCTTCCATGCCCAGATGGTGGGGAATAAAATGCTGTTGTTTCTGTTCAGTTTGTGGTGGTTTGTTGTGAAGTCTGACCTGGCAAGTACAGAGCCCCACCCAAGACAGAGCCCAAAACTTGTGACTTCATTGGAGCTAAATTACCCCTTGGAGGCCCCAGGGTGGGGTGGGATGGTGGGAGAGAGGAAGATCCCTCCACTATGCGCACCAGGCACCTGGCTCTGAAGGAGGTGCAGAGGGAGAGTGGGGCCAGGCTGTAAGAAGCTAAAGGATTAGGCTCTTTCTTAGAGAGGAGGTGGGCTGGGCCTGGCGCCAAGCCTGTAATACCAGAATTCCAGGAGGCTGAGGCAGAAAGATAGTAAGCTCAAGTCCTGTGTAGCCAACCTAGCAACTTAGGCCCAGTCTCAAAAATCAAAAATAAAAATGTTCTGGGGATGTAGATCAGTTTGAAGTCCCCAGGCTCCATCCCGATTACCACACACACACAGAAGCCATTTTTATTTATATCACATATGTGTAGCTAGGCCTGGTGGCATGCACCTGTAATCCCAGCTACTCAGGATGCTGAGGCAGGAAGATTGCAACTTCGAACCAACCTGGGAAATGTAGTGAGATCCTATCTCAAAATAAAAATAAAGCAAAAACAGGCTGGAGTTGTAGTTTAGTACTCCTGAATTCAGTCCCTAGCCCTGGAAAAAAAGATGGCATGTTTTGCGTCAACATGTAGATTCCGTCTTCCTCCTCCTCCTCCTCCTTTGAGATGAGGTTTAGATCTATAATTTGGATTTGTCCTAAACTCTCTATGTAGTCCAAGCTGGCCTCAAACACATGGCAATCCTCCTGCCTCGGTCTTGAGTGCTGGGATTACAAATGTACACCACCATGTCCAGTTTATATGGTGCTGGGGAATTGAACCAGGGCCTTGAGCTTGCTAGGCACGTGCTCTAATCGCTAGGCTTTGTTGCCACCCTCAATTCTAGTGGAATTAGAATTGTTGTATGAGATTTATTTACTGTTGGGCTGGAGGAATAGTACAGCAATTAGAGCTCTTAACTAGCAAGCACAAGGCCCTGAGTTCAGTTCCCCAGCACCACATAAACCAGGCATGGTGGCGCATGGCTGTAATCCCAGCACTCAGGAGACTGAGGCAGGAAGATTGCCATGAGTTCGAGGCCAGTGTGGGCTACGTAGTGAGTTCAGGACCAGCCAAGACTATAGGAAAAAAAAAAAAAAGATTTGCTGTTTTTAATTAAGTCCTGCTCCTTATGTGGAGGCATCTGGTTGTCACATACTCCTTTTGGTCCTCTCACTGGGTGGCAGGCTTCCTTGGAGTGTCCCTCAGGACACCAGAGGTAAGTAGGGCCTGCCCTGTGGCTTTCAGACTTCTGGCCTCCAGAACAGTGAGAGAATAAAGCTCTGCTGTTTTCAGCCACCAACTTGTAGAGTTGGTCATGGCGGCCCTAGGAGACCCGTGTGCATGATGTGATCAAAATATATGGTGAATATTAACTTTTTAATGTTTTATAGTTAAAGATGCCCTGATAGTCAAACCCCCCCCCCCCCAAATAAGCCCCCCTCTCTCCGGGCACACTGTGCCACTGTTCCTCCCGCCTCCTGAGACAGCTTTGGAAGTCCTCCTTCCCGAGGGTCTTTGGCTGCACTACTGTGGCTGCTTCCACGTCCTGAATCGATTAAAATAAATAACAGATGTCGAGACATTAACCACTGGATATTTGGACCACCCCTTGTGGGTATTTTAGATAAGATCCTAGAACAAAGAAAAGACATTAGGGAAAAAACTAATGAAACCCAAATAGAAGCTCAGCGAACATCCTGTAAATACATTCATTCATCTATTATGACAATGTTCCAGAGTGTCCTCTTCTGTTGGGACACTCTAGCAGGGTGCCAGAGACTCAGGGCTCGTATGCCAGAAGTCTTTACTTCTCTCAGTTCTGGCCCTGGGACTTCCAGGATCCAGGTGGCAGCAGGTCAGTGTCTAGATGACCTTGCAGGACTCTGTATATGTGTGTGTGTGTTGGGGGGTGGGGGGTGGGGGAGGTGCAGACTGGAAATGAAGCCCTCAGCTTTTACACTGAGTTATATCCCTGATGTTTATTTATTTATTTATTTGGTGACAGGGTCTCACTCTGTAGTCCAGGCTGGTCCTGATCTCACTATGGAGCCCATGCTGACTTTAACTTCTGCCTCAGCCTCCCCAGTGCTGGGATTACAGGTGTGTGCCACTATACCTGGTTTGTGGGGTGCTGAGGAATTCAACTGAGGGCCTTATGCTTGCTAGGCAAGCGCTCTAACCCCTATGCTATTCCTCTAGCTTCCCCTTTTCATTTTTAATTTTGGGACAGAGACTTAAGTTGTCAAGTTGCCCAGGCTAGGCCCAATCTTGTGATCCTCCTGCCTCAGCCTCCCGCAGTGCTGGGATGACAAGTCAGTGCCATCGCTCCTGGCTGGAAATTACTTTTGACTTAGAACTGGCGAGACCTAAGCTTGAACGGAACCCTGTCTATCCTTTGGAAAGTGTCTACCACCCCAATTTACGGAGTGTCTGTCATCCCATCTGTATGCCTGGATCGTGGGACGCCCTTCCTAGCATGACTCATGACTCACGGAGGGGCCTGGACGAGCCCAGTCCAGGCTCCTGCCAATGGCCTTTTAAATTCCTGAGACAGGAGGAATTACACAGCGTAGCAGCAGGGTGACGCTGGGTCACTGCCACCGCCCTCCCTGCAGGCGGGTTGCTCAGCATTTCTTCAGCTTTGACGACAGGCGAATTGTCTCCAGAAATCCCCTGTAGCTGGAGCTGATTCCAGAAGGTTCTTCGCTGTCATCAAAAGAACACCATCTAAGTAGCCACTTTGTGAGAATTCTCCCCTCTTCTGCTTGGAATCAAGTGGTCATTTGTCATTTGCTTAGATCCTGTCAAAGACAAGCCCTTCACCCCCACTCAGTCCACCCATTGCACTAGAGGGTTCTCCTTCTTAGAATGGTGAATTTTACATCAGAAAGTGCTCAATTTTGCCATTTTTGGCTGTTCATCTTACGCATGTTACCTCGTTGTCGTTTTTGCGTACTTAGTGGAGTATCACTTACTCATTGTTCTAAAGCCAAATTGTACGTACAAGTCCCTTGCAGGAATGTTCTAGTCCAGGCATGTCCAACCTATGGCCTGCTTTTTTTTTTTTTTTCCTTCAGTACTGGGGATTGAACACAGGGCCTTCAGACTTACATGTATCTCCAGCCCCTTTTAGTTTTTATATTTATTTATTTATTTTGAGACAAGGTCTCCAAAGTTGCCCAGACAGTGCTTGAACTTGTGATCCTCTTGCCTCAGTCTCTCAAAGTGCTGGGATTACAGGCCTGTACTACCAGGCTTGGCTTTCCTTTTATTTTTTTTTCTTTATTTTTTAATTCACCTTCCTTTCCCCTACCCACCCTCCTCCCTCACTTTTCTTTCCCTTTCCACAATGTCCATCTTTTGTTTTGTTTTGTTTTGTTTTTCAAGACAAGGTCTTACTTCATAGTCCAGACTGGTCCTGAACTCACTATGTAGGCCAAACTGGTCTGGAACTAAATGCAATTCTCCTGCCTCAGCCTCCTGAGTGCTGAGATTATAGGCATGCACTACCATACGTGGTTTATGTGGTGCTGGGGAATCAAACCCAGGGCTCTGTGCTTGCTAGGTCAGTACTCTAAACTCTGAGCTATATCCCCAGACCCTGCCCCTGTTTTTTCTCTTTCTTTCTTTCTTTCTTTCTTTTTTTTCTGAGGAGAGTTAGGTCTGTCTTGGGCCACATATAAAATATACATATAAAGTAGTCAATGTACCTAAGTACTAAAACTTTTTAAATTCTTTCATTATAATATCTGCATGTATGTGTGATACTGGGGATGAAACCCAAGGTCTTTGCACTGAGCTACATCCCCAACCTATTTTTCAGTTTTGATTTTGATGCAAGTTCTCGTTAAACCTGGCTAAAATGCCCAGGTTGGGCTCGAATTTGCGATCCTCCTGCCTCAGTCTCCCAGAGTGCCAGGATTCTAGGTGTGTGCCACCATACTTGGCCATTATGACATTTTATTTATTTATTTATTTATTTATTTATTTATTTATTTATTTATTTATTTATTTGAGACAGGGTCTCACTCTGTAGTCCAGGCTGGTTCTGAGCTCACTACATAATAGCCCAGATTGGCTTGGAACTCACAACAATCCTCCTGCCTCAGCCTCCTGAGTGCTAGTATTACAGGATTGTGTGATGCTGGGGAATTGAACTTGAGTTCTCAGTGCTTGCTAGACAAGCACTTTAACCTCCAGCCCCCATTATGACATTTTTAAAAATCAAGGGCAGGCTTGGGGACATAGCTCAGCAGTCAGAGAGCCCAGCAAGCGCAAGATGCTGGATTTGATTTCCCAGCATCACATAATCCACGCATGGCAGGATATGTCTATAATCCCAACACTTGGGAGGCTGAGGCAGCAGGACTGCCCTGTGTTTGAGGCCAACCTGAGCTACACAGTTAGTTTAGGACCAGCCAGGACAACAGAGCCAAGACTGTCTCAATAAACAAACAAGCAAAAAAAAAAAAAAAATTAAAATCAAGGCAAGACGCCAGCAAGGCACAGGTTAAACATACCTGTACATACCTGTTTCAGTCCATTTTCACTTGACAACACTTAAACTATTAAAGCTAGTGACCATCCAGGTCCCTTGTCTGAACCAGGGACAGTTGCTCCATAGGTAACTCAAGCAGAGTCTCCCCGTTTGCCCCAGACCTGAGTGGACAGCAAGCTCGCGGTGGAGCCAGCGTGCAGTGTGGCACGTGTGGTCTCACAGGTGTAACCAGGCTGGACTTGGCCTAAGGAGGCATGCCACTGAGGCGACTTGCCAGTGAGGAAGGGCATGAGGAAGATGGTGGCAGCTTGGGGATCCTCCCACTCAAGCGCTGAGCACTGAGACGGGAGATGTCACCATGGGGAGAATGGCCCAGCTCACAGAGAGACAGGGCGTGGAGGCAGGAGTGTGACCAGTGAGTTTCCTACTAGCCCACAACCCAGGGCTGCCTTCAGGCCTGAACCCACCCAGAGGTGGCTTCCTAGGCCCAGAGGTGGGACGGAATTGCTGTTTCAGACCAGGTCCTGACAAGACATGGGGGAGGGAGGGAGTCACTGCGCCAGGAGACATTGTATGACTGGACAGGTGGGGGAGGCTGCTCGAGAAGATCAACCATAGAAACTTAAACAAATGAGAGGGACAGGGTTCTGATAAAATTGGAACAGCTGGCCAGCTGCTGGCTAGAGTGTGCTGACCCCTCCCTGCCTTAGATGAAGGGCTTGCCTCCCATGGTGCTGGTCCCTCTCACATCTTCGCTTCTAGCTGTTAAATGCCACCGGGAAGGTGAACCATCTTAGACCATGAAGAGCAAGGTGACATCCTGGGGATGGTGTGGCCTGTGTCCGATGTCATAAGGCAAAGAGGAATACATTTCTATCTTATTTAGGGCATTGGAGGGGAATACTGTTAGAGGCACCCTACCAGTAGACAGAGAGAACTTGAGATCCTCTTGCCTTGGCATCTAGTGTTAGGATTATAGGCATGCATCACCAGACCCAGCTGAGAAACTGGCTTTATACATAAAAATTTGCCTTTATCCCTTGAAATTTCCTTTCTTGGTAGGATGCTTTCCAACTTTCAGAGGAAGCAGGTTTATAATGTCACCAAACTTCTCCCCCCCACCCCCCCAAAAAAAAAAAGCCAATGCCTCAATGAGAGGAGAAAGGAATTGCATCAAAAGCCCACCATGTTCACGGGATGTTTTCCTGGGCCCAGAGGGTGTTATCTCTGGTCTCCCTTGTCTCCTCTGTCTGTGCCTGGAGCAGGATATTATGTCACCGTCAGCTGTTCTGAGCCAGACTGTGGCCCCCGGGGGAGGAACAGAGCCAAAGGTGAGGAGGGCTGGGACTGGTGTAGACAAGGCCTCTCTCCGACAAGGGGGTCAATCAATGAATCCTCCCTGCGGAAGGAAGCCATGGAGAATTTCAGGAAGCCAGGGCTGTGGGGTCTGCATGCTCTCCCTGTGAATCTTGGCTGCTTTGTAACTGCTCCCACCAGTGCCGTATGGTGGCAATGACGCTTGATGACTTCTGAGGCTGCTCTCTTTTGTTTGTTTATTTAATACCAAGGATGGAGCCTAGGCCCTTCAGCTCAGCTACATCCACAGTCCTTTTTTTTTTTTTTTCATTTTGATTTTGAGACAGAGGCTCGCTGCCCAGGTGAGGCTCAGTTTTGTGATCTTCTGGCCACAGCCTTCCAGGGTGCTGGGGTGATAAACTGTGTCACTTTGCTTGGCTGAGGCTGGTCATGAGAGACCAGGTAGCTGTGTCCTTGTCTACTGGGATACTCACCCATGGCATCCTGATTATGACACAAGAGGTCTCTTAACCCTCAGGCCAGCTACAGGAAGAGCACATAGTGGTAGACACAGGTCATCGGTCCCCACTGAGCCCTGCCTGCTGCCTGACACACTGCTCAGATATGATAGGAACAAGGCATTTCTTTTTTTATATATATTTCAAAATGATTCTTTTTTCCCATTTTGTTGATACATATATAATATGTATGTGTGTGATACATGATGTTTACATTGAACTTGAGTATTTTGTACACATATATATCATGTTAAAATTACAGACCTTTGAGCAAAGTCATTTCTTAATAGTGATTGTTTAAGGCATCCAGTGTTTGAGTGCTTTTTTTTTTTTTGTGGTGCTGGGGATTGAGCCCAGGGCCTTCACTCTGAGCTAAATCCCCAACCCATTTTCATTTTTAATTTTGAGACACAGTCTTGTTAAGTTACCCAGGCTGGGATCAAACTTGTGACCCACCTGCCTCAGCCACACAAAGTGTTGGCTACAGGCCTGGGCTACTGCCCCTGGCTTACGTATGATTTTTGTAAATGAAACAGGACCACCAGGTTCCTGACGACAACAAGGACCCCTGAGCATCCCCTTTCAAACTCTTCCTTTTCCTTTCATCCCAAACAAATGATATTTATTGTTGTACATTTCTAGAGCAAGTGTCTGCATGAGGTGGGACCACAAACTGCATGCCTGTTGCTGCTGAGTGCCATTCCATGGGAGGGCAGGCTCACAGAATCATGACAGCGTGTCCTCAGCCACCTTAGCGATGGGCTCTGGCACTGTGTGATGCGGGCTCTTCCCCAAAGTCAAGACGGCCATGGAAGGTCAACGTCTTGAATCAGGGCCTTGAGACAGCAAGGCAGCATGACAGACCCTTAGGAAGGAGGACTGCCAGCGCCACTTGGGATAGTGGCAGGAACAAAGGGCTAAGCATGCTTGAAGCAGCAGGGATGCGTGGCAATCTGTCTTTCTGGAATATTTTTTTTTTTCTAAATGTAAGCATTCACCTTATCTTTCCAGTCACACCTTGTATTGGTCTATTTCTGCAGCTCAGGGGTTGGCATTTAGGGACTGGAGTGTGGTGAACAATACCATGGTTGCCCTGTGGCCCTGTGTCTGTGTCTGTGTGTGTACCAGAGATCAAGTCAGGGGCCTTCCCAATGAACTGTGAACTCCACACCCAGCCCATTTTTATTTTTTATTTTGTAACAGCGTCTCACTAAGTTGTTCAGACTGGGCTCAAAGTTATGATACTCCGGCCCCAGCCTCTTAGAGTGCTTGTGTCCACAATAATAGTGCTAATGCACATGTTTACTTGACAGAGCTGGAGCAGTGTTTGTAGGAAGAGAATAGTAAAGGGAGTGAGCACATGGTGGGTGAGTTCTGCTTGTACTTCTGCATGTTCCTGTGCATCTTCGGGCAAGGTAATTAACCTCTTTGAGCTTCAGGTGTCTCATCTGGAAAAGAAGCAAGCTCTGACAATGCAGGAGTTTTCCCCAGGCATAGTTGAGTGGCCCCATGATGCAGTCCTCTGGTTTCAGTACTCTAGGAGGATGAGGCAGGAGGATTCCCAAGTTCAAACCTAGCCTGGATAACTTAGTGACGTGGTGAGATCTGATCCTAAAAAAAAAAAAAAGGAGGGGGCTGGGCCTGTAGCTCAGTGTAAAAGCACTGAGTTAAATCCCCAGTACCACACACATGCACACACATGTACACACAACTCAGGAGGGACTACTCTTTCCTCAGACTCAGGCAGAGGAACCTGAGTGACAGAGGGTCACATCAACCCCAGCTGATTCAGACCGTGAGCAGGAAAGAGTTCTGGAAGGTTGTAAGCCACTGAGACTCTGAGCTTGTTGTCCAAATGCTGGTGGACTGGCACAGGGCAGTCCAAAGTGGACCTGCACATCCAGGAGATGCTAGGTGGCCAGAGAAGGCCACTAAGGTAAGAGAAGCAGGAAGTGTGCAGTGGACAGCAGCAGAATCTGTGATAGGGTGTGACACCCCCAAACAGCTGAGGCAGATGGGCATGGGAGCGGCACATCTGTAATCCCACAACTCTGGGAGGCTGAAGCAGGATGATTGCTGATGTGAGCCTGGCCTGTGTAAATTAGAGATTTGGCAAGATCTCAAAATAAAATTTTTAAAAAGGCTGTAAACTGGGCCTGGTGGCATAAGGCTATAATCCCAGCATTTTAGGAGGCTGAGGCAGGAGGATTGCGAGTTCCCACCCAGCCTGGGAGACTTTGCAACTTGGTGAGACCCTGTCTCAAAATCAAAAATAAAAATTGGGTTTGGAGCCAATTCTGGTGGTGCCCACCTATAGTTCTAGCACTCTGGGAGGCTGAGGCAGGAGGACTGCAATTGCAAATTGGTACTGCAGCTCAGTGTGAAGGTTCTGGTCTTGATCTCCATTACCACACACACACACACACAGGACAAATAAATAAATGGCTGTGACTATACTAATAGCTCAGGGCAAAAGCCCTGAATTCTATTCCCAGTACAGGGGACACCCGCCCCCCCCCCCCAAAAAAAAAAAAGAGGAAGTTAGATACTAGAAGAAGTTACGTAAGCCTGTCCCCTCTGGAGACCTGGCAGCAGATGCTGGCTGTCGTGGGCTGCAGCTGTGTGTGATTTACTGCTCTTCTGGGGGCCACTTGGGATGAGGCCTGTGACAACCTGGGATGTTGCATCATGCCTCAGGTGACCAGGGTTTCTAACAAAGTCTGGTTGTTCCTGAAGAGCCTGGCTGTGGCCCAGGGGAGCTGAGGGGAGGTGGGAGCGTGTTAGGCACACATGGAGGGCTAGGGCAGAGGAGGACCAAGCTGTGGCGATGGAGAGCCAGGGTGTTGGTCCCACCGAGCCTGTGCTGGAGGAGTGACAGGGCCACACACCAAGGGCAAGGAGCAGGGACTAGGAGCTCAGAAACTCCCCTAGGGGAGTCAAGGGGCTTCCCCCTCCCAGCCCTTCAGGAGAGCGTTTTGTTGTGACCCCTCTCTACTGCTTCCTGGCTATGCCTCAGTTTCCTCCTCTGCAGCATGAAACAGCTAAACTGCCTCAGCCAGGGATGGTGACTCATGTCTATAATCACAGCCTCTGGGAGGCCGAGGCAGGAGGGTCACAAGTTCCAGCCCAGCTTGAGTAACTTAGCAAGACTCTGTCTCAAAATTTAAAATAAATAATTAAAAAGGGCCTGGGATTGTAGCCCTGGGTTTAACTTCCAGTTCTGCACAAAACCAAAAGTAAACAAATAAAGAGCCACTGCTGAGATGGCAGGGGCCTCAGATCCTCTGCCCAAGGCCACCTCCATGGACTCGGCTTTGACAGATGACTTATAATCAGAGCCGCTCGCTGAGGCTGGAGAGGACAGCCAGGGTGCCCATCTCATAAAGGGACAGGGAAGTGCCCCCTGGGTTGTGGGCACCTCGGTGACTCTGACTTTGACAACCTGAGTACTGTGAGACATGCCCGGTATCTGCATCAGTGCAGTGGTCAAAGCTCTAAGGAAAGAGATAACCCTCAGGGAGGCTGAGTCAGGATGATCGAAAGTTTCAGCCAAGCCTGGGGAATGTACTGACTTGGCGAGACCTTGTCTCCAAATCAAAAAAAGGCAGAGGATATAGTTTAGTATGAAGGCCCTGGATACAATCCCCAGCATCACAAAAAATAAAGGGGGGAAGCAGGGGTGGGAAGGATGGGCTGGTTGTCTGTGCTTCTCGAGCTGTCCCTGCAGAGGACCAAGCCCTGCTTCCTGTCCCTCCTGAGATTCCCTGTGTCACTGGGCAGGTCCCGGCAGGCCACCCAGGCAGCCTGAAGATTCCTGAGGTTGTAAGTAGGAGCCAGGAGTATACCAACAGTAGGCCAGAAACTCCGGATCCCCAGAGTGCTCTGACCCCTGTGCCGGGCACAGGGAGGGAGCTTTCCAAATGTCCAAAGGATGGGAGACCTTTTGGGACTTCTTTTGTGTGTGTGTGTGTCATAAAGGGAACTGAATACAGAGTTTTTGCAGTAAACTACATCCCCTGCATATTTAAAAATTTTTTTTTAATTTCCATTTTGCTAAATTGCCACATTTCCCAGGCTGGGCTCAAACTTCTGATCCTCCTGTCTCAGCCTCCCAGAGTGCTGAGATGACAGGCCTGTGCCACTAGGCACAGCTAGACTATGTCATTTTGAAACAATGAAAAAAATTTTTTTGCTATACAAAATATTTGCAAATTAGGGAATAGAGCCTGGTGGATGGAGTTGGAAGGCATAGATTTCCAGGGCTGCTAGTCCAAGAGGTGATTTCATTTCTTCCAGCAGTTTCCGGGTACCTGGGGCCAGGACTGAAGGAAGGTGCAAGGGCAGAGGAGGCTGTCCTGGAACTTCAGGAGAGGTCACTAATCCGAGATTTGCAGTTGGAGGAAAAGCAGCTCAGAGAGGTGAAGGGTCTAGGACAGGGCAGGGCCAGCTTTCCGACCTCAGGGTGCTGGGTGTCAGCCACCTATAGCTGCTTCAGTGGGGGGGGGGGGGTGGCAGCAGAGAACAGGGCAGGTAGCTCACCCTGGGGAGAAGAAAGTGTCCCCAGCAGGGACAGTGGGCTTGAGAAGGGTCAGCTTTTGGAGGCTAGGAGTAAAGATGGAGTCGAGAGATCTCAAACACAGTGAAGCTATGCGGACCTGAAACTGCCCCTGATGAACTGATAAAGGGGAACCTAGGATCCCCTTGGAACAGGATGACCTGTGGCCCCCAAGCCTGCACTGGCTGAGAGTGCAGAAGCGAGGTTAGGCCGGGGTCCTGTGGTTCGAGTACTTTCCCAGCTCCACTGACCTGGGTCTGAGTCCTGAAATAGATACTCCATTTCTTCAGCCTGGTTTTCTCTCTCTCTCTCTCTCTCTCTCTCTCTCTCTCTCTCTCTCTTTCTTTCTCTCTCTCTCTCTCTCTCTCTCTCTCTCTCTCTCTCTCTCTTTCTCTCTCTCTTTCTCTCCCTCTCTCCACTGGGGATCAGGCCCAGGATCTTTGCACTCAGTTGATATATCTCCAGCTCATTTTTAATTTTTTTTGAGACAGGTTCTCCCTGTTTTCTCCAAGTCCCTTAGTTGCCCAGGTTATCCTCTCGCCTCAGCCTCCTAGATTGCTGAGACAGGCCTGTGCCACTGGGCCCAGCTCAAGTCTGATCCTGGAGGGGGCCAAGCTACCCTGCTGGGGGTGCCCACATCAAATGACATGCGTTTGGGGCTCTGGGTGGCAAAAATGCAAGGCAACCATAGGGGTGCACTGTGGTGGGGAGGAGGCCACCCTCCTGCAGAACAGCAATGGCACATGTCAGGGAGGTCTATGTTATGTCTGTCACTGCTGTCTTTTGAGGTCCTGTTGCCAAGGCCAGTGGAAACTCTGGCTTCAATTGGGCATGGTGGTACAGGCCTGTAGTCCCAGTACTCTGGGAGGCCCAGGCAAGAGGATCACAAGTTCAAGCACAGCCTGGGCAATTTAGCAAGTTAACAGTGACATGCTATCTCAAGAACAAAGCATAAAAGTGGGGGTATAGCTCACCACAACGGTCCTGGGCTGGATCCCCAGTACTACACACACGCACGCACGCAAACACACAGGCTTCAGGGGGAAAGTGTTCAGTGAAGGGGTTATGGGGTGGAATTCTTGTCAGGGGGCTGGAGCTGTGACATGCTGGAGTGTCCCAGCTGAGGCTCTAAGTGAGAGAGTGGGAAGCTTGCTGTGACCCTGGGGAGGGGCAGGGGAGTCCTGCTTTGGTACCTTGGCTTCTGTCTTTCCTGGCTTCTACAATTGGAGTCCTTGGAGAGCAGGGAAGCCAGCCAACGCAACTTGCTTAAGTATGTGTGTGCACAAGAGGACTTGTGTGGGACCCAGGGCCTTGACAGGGAGCTTATCTCCACTTTTTTTTTTTTTTGAGACATGGTCTCACTAAATTGCTAAATTGTCCAGCCTTGCTGGAACTTGCCACCTTCCTGTCTCAGCCAATCAGAGTGCTGGAATTACTGGCCTGCACCACCACATCCAGCTTTCTGAGAACACAGAGTGTAAGTGACCATCTTAGCACTGCACAAGACAGCCCAGGGGTGGCAGCCAGATGCAGGTCCCAGCACAAGGGCCTTTAGCTCTGGCTGGAAACACACACACACACACACACACACACACACACACACACACACCATCAAGCAGCTGGGAGGCGGGGCCTGTAGGGGAGGAGTCCTAGAGCCCTGGAGGTCTTTGCTAGGAGGTGGCAGGCCACTTCTGAGGGGACAGGTGGAGGAGAGAAAGGGATAGAGATGGAGGGTCGTGCTAGACTTCCACGCACTTTGGGGGTTCACAGGATCCCCCCCTAAATTCCTCTTTAATTACAAAGATCCAGATTCTACCTGGAAAAAATGATCTAAAACTGCTGGTCAGATGCAGAAGACACTACATTGTATTTAGGTGGGACAATGGATGGTATCAAAGTCCTTTCTTGCTTTTCAAGACCATCGCGTCTGTGCCACTTCTATATGACAGGTTGGCTTAAATATCGTTACTGCTCCTGCTTGAGAAGCTTTAACTTGGTAACGGCCCCGTGCTAGTTGTTCGGACCCGAGAAGAGCGTGCAGTGTGGAGAGCTGCTCCCGGCCTCCTGCCCAGTCGCCCTCGGAAGCTGCCCAGCGCGCTCCGTGCGACCATGTGTCTCCCAGCAGCAGGGGCCTGGGGGCCTGGTGCGACTGCGGGGACTCCGGCCTGCAACTGACTCCGGGTCTTGGCAGTTACCGGTCCTCGGCGAGAAAGGTGTGGACCGCTGGAGGCCGCGGGACGGGCTCCACGGGGAAATTCAGCGACTCGCCCGGCGGCGCGGCCAAGCGGGCTGGTGGCAGCGTGCGGCTTCTTAGCCGCCCGGTCCTGCACGGCTGACGCCCCTTGCCGTGGTTCTGGCCGGCAAATAAAGACCTTTGAGGGTCTCGGGAGCCAAGCTGTTCCTGTGGGTGGGAGGGGACGACTGGGGCTGGCGAACAAGTGTCACTTGGCAGTCCCGCATCCCTGTTACCTTTCCAACAACTTCCTCGAAGGGAGGTCCGACCACTGGCCTCCTACATTGGCTCCGCGACCTGGCCGTGACCACGCGGCCGGGATCGGGCCTGAAGGTCCAGGTTGTCCCTCTCCTCCCCGGGCCGCCAGGCTGCACGCTTGAGAGGTCTCCACCGCGCTAGCGCTGGGTCGGGCGGTGCCCCAGTTTGGCACCCTCGCCTGCAGCCGCGGGGGCGGGTCGCGGCTCGCTGGCGGCAAGACGCGGCCTGGATTTCTTTCCACCCGGATCCGGAGCCGCCCGCTCTGGCCCCGCCCCCGCCCCGCCCGCCGACTTGGCGCCTTGAGGCGGCGCGGCCCGACGGACCCGCGCGGCTGCGGCGCTCGGCCGGGCGTCTACGCTAGGGCTCGGTCTCCGGCGACCCTGGAAGCACGGCGGGGCGGCGATGTGACGGGCCCGGCCGGCTCTGAGGGGCCGCTCCCCGGCCTCCTGCCGCGAGTCCTCCGCCCGCCGCCCGCCGCCCGCCAGGGCGATGCGCCCGCGGCCCCGCGGCTCCGGCCCGGCCGTTTGCTGACCCCGCGCCGCCTCCCGCCCGCGTGTCCCCGCCGCTGCCATGGGCTGCGCGCCGAGCGCCCGCGTCTCCGAGGGCCCGGCGGGGCTCCGCGGCGGCACGAAGGAGCCCCGGGCCTCCAGGGGCGGAGTCCCCGAGCCGAAAGAAGCCCCCAAGGTAAGGGGCGCCGGGCGGGCAGCGAGGTTGGGGGCCCTCGGAGGACCCCGCGTCGGCCCGGGGATGTCACTCTTCCAGTCCCCGCCCTAGCTCCCGAGGCGGCGGACGGTCCGAGCCGTCGTGGCAGCTGTTCCTGGCAGGTACCGATTCCGCCGAGGCGCCGGGCTCCGTTTCTCCCCAGGCAGGCGGCGGGAGTTGGGGCGCGGGGATCCCCGAGTCGTTAGGCCCGCGTGGACTGTGGGGCGCCGCCTGCGCAGGACCCGGCGGAGCTTCGCGCGTACAGGTGCGGCGTCCAGTTCCCTCCGGGACTCGGGAGTGTCACCGGAGCATGGTCCCCTCGGCGTGGGCGCGCCCTCGTCAGCTCCCGCCGGCTGAGCGCCTCGAGTTTGAAGGAGGTGCCACCCTGCAGCGCTATCGGACTTTCTTTCGGATCTTCCCCGTTGCGTTATTGCCTCGTCTTGTGGGGTTTAGTTTTTCCTTCGAAGCGTCTAGACTTAAGACTTTGATGAGGTTTGTAAAAATCATGTTTTTGTTTTTAGGAAAAAGGAAAACGAAGAAAAATATCTTAAAGGCAGACAGCAGCAACTTCCGGTTCTTTGATTTGGAATCAGCTGGAACTTATGCTTTGGTTTATGGTTTAGTAAATTAACGCACTCTGGAGTGCATGGCCGCAGGTGGTCGGATGTTACAAAGTGTAAGAGTTGTTTGCAGATTTTTTTTTTCTTGCTGAGCACTACCAAACCCTCCACATTTCAAGAGTATGATTTCACCTACTTTGTCTTAAATTTCTGGTGGTCACCAGTGTACTTTTTCTTATAAAAGGGAAAAGTCTCAGGGTTGCATAACTGAAGCAGTCCCTGCCCTGCTCATACTCTGGGTGAAATTCAACCTTGTTCTGATTATCAGCAGGTGGTCTCCCTCTGTAGCTTCTTTGAAGAAATCTGTGGTGCTGGGACTGTTAAAGCCCAGCTGCCTTTAATATCAGTGGGAAGCTTATACATTAAGCTTCTTAACTGGAGTGTTAAGAAAAAAATAAAGCCTGTCAGTGGTGCAGGTCTGTAATCCTAGGACTCTGGAAGCCTGAGGCAGGAGGATCTCAAGTTCAAGCCCAGCCTGGGCAATTTATCAAGACTGTCTTAAAAATCAAATGGGCAGGAACATAGCTCATTGTGACAGGCCCTGGGTTCAATCTCTTGTGCCGCCACCACAAAAAAGGCATTGCGCAGTTGAAATTGAATATGGGAATTAAACAGCTTTCAGGTTTGTGTCCCAAATCTAACATGGATTATTTGACGTTAATGTAAAAGTTCCGTTACCAAAGTTAACCCCTTTAGGATAAGGATGAGGCCTGAAAGGCTTTTTTGGCTTTTGTTTTTGTTTGTTTTGTTTATTTTTTGAGACAGGGTCTCACTCTGTAGTCCAGGCTGGCCCTGAACTCAAGGCAGTCCTTCTGCCTCAGCATCCCTGGTGCTGGGAGGGCCTGTGGTTCTTGCAGGCCTCTGTGGGGAGTGTTTGCGGGTCCTAAAACAAACCCCAGGTATCTGGAAACCTCCACAGTGCCATGGTTTACCCTCCTCATGGCCTTGAGATCTGCTCTGTCAATAGGGTCTTGGTCTGTAGACCAGGCTAGTCCTGAATTGGTAGCAGTTCTTCTACCTCAGCCCTCCAGAGTGCTGGGATTATAGGCGTGTGCCACCACACCTTAGGTGATGCTGGGAAATGGAACTCAGGGCTTATTGCTTGCTAGGCAAGCGCTCTGACCTCTGTGCTATTCCCACAGGATCCAGGGTTTCTAAGAGTCCGTATTTCAAATTCTTGGCTCTGTTGGCAGAAATCCAGTGATATACACATAGTAGTTGCTGATTAAACATTTGTTGAATTTTTCTAACAATGAACTGAATATGTTTTCAGACACTGGGATTTGAATCCATCAGGCCACTGAGGTAGGCTGGAGGACACTGTCCTTCCTGAGGGGTCAGATTATAAGAAAACAATACAACCGTGGAGACTAGTCTTCGCCATATTTGTTAGCTATGAACTGTTCGCATAGATGGTGTATTGTGGTTTCAGATATTTGTATTTTAGGCGTATGAAGTAACAGCAAATTTAAATAGTTGTTTATTTTTTAAATTAAGATGTAAATAGGGCCGGGCCCAGTGGTATAGGCCTATAATCCCAGCAGTCTAGGAGGCTGAGAAAAGATTGTAAAATGAAGCCCAGCTGTGGCAACTTAGTAACTTAGCAAGACCATGTCTTAATATCAAATCCAAAAGGGCTGGGCGTGTAGGTTGGTGTGAAGCCCTAGGCTCCGTCCCCAGTGCCATGAACACAATAAAAAGTCAAGATATAATATGTTCTGGAAAATTGAGAAATGCATGTTAGATAAACTACCTGTAATTTAGCAAAATTAAATTATGATGCAGTTGAGTTTCTTTATATTAGAATTCCAATATTCACTTGAAATTCATTTTAAAAATACCTTTTTATAATACAGAAAGTCAGCACGTGTTGGAGTGGCTTTCGGGCACAAGTTCAGCTGAGAGTTTTTCTGACCTTGTAGCTTAAGGTAAACGGTAGGTTCTCAGATTGCCAGGGAGGCTGATGGTGAAATCCATCTTCAGACTAAACAGTGCGTGCCTCACACCACACTGTGCCACTTCTCCACAGCGCAGCTTGTGGGCTGCTTGTTAAACATGTCACGTGAGAGAAGTGTCCCGTGGTCCAGTCAGTTTGGGAACCACTAGCTCTAAGGAAGTTCAACTGAGTTCTTCCACACAGGACTTGTCAGGCAGCTGAATTTCTCAAAAACACCCCGTGAAGCTACAGGTTCCGTGGCTCAGGCCTGTCATCCCAGCACTCCAGGAAACTGAGGCAGGAGGATGCAACGTTAAACCCAGCCTGGGAAACTCAGTGAGACCCTGTCTCAAAATCAAAAATTAAACATGGGCTGGGTGTGTGGCTCTGCGTGAAGGCCCCGTGCTGAAGCCTGAGTGCTGTACACCCACAGACACCCTGTGAGTGTCTGGGTCGTGTTGAGAGTGTGCAGTGCTTACCAGCTTGTTCAGTCGCAGAACCCTTTGCTTGGAGTGAGTCTTATCAGCCAGTCCCTGGTCCTTACTGGTGATAACGGTGTTCAGAGTACAAGAAACACACTTAGCCATGAAAACCAACAAAGAAAGTTGCTTCTTAATGATCCCAAAGGATCCTGCAGTACTCTCGCCTGTGTTGGCCAGGGAACTTTTGAGTATTACTAAAAATACTCTTTGGCTAGTTATTCCTTTTGGGAGGTAAGAGTCTGGGAAGTTACAGATAGTAAAAGCTATGTTCAGTCCTAAGAATTAAGAGTTTTGTGTTTTTTTTTTATCAATGTAGATTTTGACATTTCAACATTTTATGACTAGCATGTGAATTGCTCTCTTTCCTGATTGAGCTGTCTTGAAACATTGGAGGGTAGCCAAAGAGGGGCTGGGTTTTGTGTGGTACTAAAGATTGAACCCAGGGCCTTTGCACTGAGCTGCACCCCTAGCTCTTTTATTTTTTAATTTTGAGGCAGGGTCTCGCTAAGTTGCCCAGGCTGGGCTTGAAGTTGCAGTCTTCTTGCCTCAGCCTCCCAGAGCCTTGGGATTATAGGTGTAAGTGTATTCAAGGGGATCCTGTGCACACCCCATTCTTCTTTTTCACATACATCTGTGCATTATCACACCTGCTGCCCCCTCATCTCTGGTCTTGCTCCTGGGCCCAGGGAGGCAGTACTCACACCTGTGTGGGTATCCCAGGCCTGGCCCACGATAGGCCTCTTTCATTGTGGGTGAACCAGAGGAGGGCTGCCTGAGCCTGCCGAAGGAGTGGAAGCTGGTCCTGGCTTCCACTGGCTTAGTGAAAGGGGCACAGAAGCCACTTCGAGCTAGTTCTGAGGCTGTGGAGTGGATTTGGTTTTACACCATCTCAGGCGTCTGGCTGGCCCAGGAACCATCAGTTCCCCTGGTGAGCCTGTACATATCCCTGGAGAGGCTGAAGGCTCACGTGGTGATCCATCCCCACCAGGTGACGGTGTGTGGCTGGCCCACCTTCTGAGCTGCGCCCATGACCTCATTGTGCGTGGAGCCCTCGGTGCCCTCTGGCCTGGCAGCTGTGTCCCCTTGGCTGCTTTTGTTCCCTTTCCATTCTTTCTTACTTTTCACCATCTATCCTCTCTGTTCCTAGTCTCTTCTAGCTTTTTCCTGCCAACCCTCTTCCTGCAAGCTGCCTGGCCAACTCACTCAGCCGAAGGCCAGAGGCTTTCTGGGTTTCTAGCTGGGGACAGATGTGAGCCAACAGCAGATTGGGCACATCCCCACATGGTGCGGAGCTGTGGGAAGCCTCTGTTCCTGATGGAGCGAGTGTCATCTATGTCTGGAGCTCGAGTTGGTGTCTTGTCGCCAGTTCCCCCTGCCTTCTGGTATAGAACTTACTTTCCTGCTGGGCCTTTTTTTCTTTTCTTTTCTTTTTCTTTTTCTTTTTTTTTTTTTTAGCTTCCATTTTATTATATTCCTGTCACTGACGGGAAGCCCTTTGAATTTGTGCCATATGTGTTTTTAGTGCTTAGTGTTGGTACCTCTAAGTTTAAGGGTGATGGTCCCCCTAGCCTGCCCCCAGCCAACCTGGACTGTCCCCTAGCCAGGTGAGGGCCAGCTCCCTGCTGGGGATCCGTGCTGACATTCCCTGCGTGCTCTGGCCTCCTGCACACTGCAGACTCTCAGGCACCTGGGTGTGAGGAGACACCCCGAGGGCAGTCCCGGCACTCTGTCTGCACTGCTGGGACAGTTGGTGGCAGTCAAACTGCAGGTTCTTGTGCTCTGGAAGTCACAGTCACCTTCAGCCTGGCTCAGATAACTGCTGATTATAGCCATGGTGGGACTGTCCCCTTCTTTGTAGGAAATGAGAGTTGGCAGGGAGTTCCTATGACTGTGTCCTCCTTGCCCTCCTGCCCAGGCAGCTGCCTTTGCCTTCATAGGAGCTGTGTGCACTGTCCTCCCAGTGCCACTGGGAGCCCATGGGATAGTCCTCACCATGTCTGTGGGCTGGGATCCTTACAGGGCCTCCCCAAAGTCACTACATAGGGAAAACAGGAAGTGGAAGGTGAGTGCCTTCATTTACAAAATATTCGTTATGCAACTTTATAAATCTTACAAAATATTCTCAAAATATTGTCCATCCTTTTCTGCACACACACACACACACACACACACACTTTTGTATGGGTGATACTGGAGATAGAGCTCAGGGCAGTCTCTAAGCTCCCACACTGTGCTTGAATTTGTGATCCTCCTGCTTTGGCCTCCCAGGGTGCTGGGGTTGTAGGGCTCTGTCACCTGCTCTGGCTATATATAAATGCAAAATATGAGTTTGTTAGTTCTTCTTCTCTGTGGTGACTTTGGGGACACCCTGTGCGGTAGGCTTTTCCTGGGGTAAAGGCTGCTTAAGGGCCAAGCCTGTGTCCACATGTCTCTGTGTCCTTCCCATCATGTTGTCCAGAGGTTGGCTTGTCCATTGAGTCCATTAGAGCCCCTGGCCCCCGGGGCTGAAGGGCTTTCACTCATCCCCAACCTGGTTTAACTCTATGTTTCAGCTGACCACAATTATTTGGGTGTATAGTGTGTGTTCTAGAAGAAAGCTCAGGTCTCCTGAGCCAGCCAGGACTCCAGGGTTCTTGGAGCTTTTGCCCTCGTTTTGGCTGTTTTCGGGTTGAACCCTGGCTCTAGGTCCCTTCCTTCTGTTCCACTCATGTTCTGCCGTGCTTGGTAGCAGGTGGAGGAAGTAGTGCTGCAGTGTGGTCGGACGTGTGTGCACTGCAGCTTCTTGGCTGCAGGCATGAGGGGAGTTCTTTACAGACTGGAGGGACAGGGATGGAGTGGTCGCTGAGCTCCCGCAGGAGTACCCCCACCATAGCTTGTCGGGGCTTTTGATCCCTGTGGTTTGGAACACGCATCTGTCTGGTGATGTCCCCTTCCACTACGTGTGTGTCCCCCTCATATTGTCCCACTGGGGGTACCATGGTGGCTTCAGCTGCTTTGATCTTGCTGGAGGGACAGCCTGGAGCAGATCTCACTTAACCTCAGAGGCATGAGGTGGGGCAACCCACCCACGTGCTGAAGGACTGAGAAGGAGGGGCCCGAGGCAGAGGGCCAGGCCTCTCTGTCATGTCACCTGCAGGGCACAGGACAGCTCCCTGTCTTGGGCTCCTCAACTAGGAAATGACGGTTGTAGTGAGGATGATACAAAGTACTCTTTGGGAGAGCATTTTGAGACGTCCAGAGCATCTTACCTGTAAGGATCAATCATTGTCATGGTCACTTTTTTAAAGGTAAACTTTTCTCAAAGAGATCTGTGGCATTTTGGTTTGTTTTTGTTTATGTAGACCCAAGGCCTTGCCCGCTCTGGGCTGTGCTTTACCACCAAGCCTGGCTGGCTGCCTGCCTCCTCTATTATTTTAAATGCACATCTCATTTTAAAAATAAATTTTTGTCTTTCTCTTAATATTTTACTGGAACATTTCAGACATACAGCAAAGGTGAAAGAGTGACATACCCCATGCCTGTCACCTGGGCTCCATTGGATCTGCTTTATTCTGTCTATGCTTTTCCATTTGATCAGTCCTTTTTTTTTTTTTTTTTTTTTTTGAGACAGGGTCTTGCTCTGGAGCCCAGGCTGGTCTTGGACTCATGGCAATCCTCCTGCCTCAGCCTCCTGAGTGCTGGGATTACAGGCATGTGCCACCATGCTTGGCTTTATGTGGTACTTGGGAATTGAAGTCAGGGCCTTGCAATTGCAAGGCAAACACTGTCACTGCTGTGCCGTTCCTCCAGCCCCAATCAGTCCATTTCGTATTTGGACATATTTCAAAATAGCTTCTGGATCTCAATGTGCTTTACCCTTAAATACTTCAATATGTATGTCACCTACTAGAGTTCAAACTCATGCCCTTTCTTGTAAAGGTAAGTTATGTAGAGTAAAATGTGCAAATCCCTGTGTCACATATGCATGTGTTTGGGAACTGTGCCCATGTGTGGCACAGGTCTGTAACAAGGCCCTGTTGCTGTCCCTTCTGGGGCCTGACTTAGCAGCTGCTGTCCATCTTCTCCATTACAGGTTACGTTTCCCTCCCTAGACTGCACGTACCTGCAACCTGAAAGTCTGAGTTACTCTCATGTCCCCATCAGGTAGCACGCTGGTCTCGAGAACCCCGTGTTACAGGAGTCACTGGTCCTTGTTGTGCTGAGTGTTGCTCTGTCATATGAACAACCAGAGTTCACTGACCTGGACTGTTGTTGGACAGTGTTTCTGAGTTCTGTCTGTTGTGACGACAACCACCCTGAATATTGTGGTGTAAACTGTGACATAGGCTGTCGTTTGTCTTGAGGAAGTCCGTGGAATAGGTATATTTAGCCTTTTTGTTTCTTAGCTGCCTGCCCCTTTCCCTGAGGGTCCCAGGGCGCCCTCAGGTCCCTGCCAACAGTGGGAGCGGGTGGTGGCCCATGCCCTGGCTGGTGTTTGCTGCCACCAGTCCTAATTGGAGCCACTCAGGTGTGGACTGTCCCTGTGGATTTAAGTCCCTTGATGGCTCATGATCTCAGGGACTGTTTCATGTGCTTCTCGATCACTTGTGTAGCTTTCCCCACAAGTTTTTGCTTTGATGCTTGTCTACTGGATGGAAATCAGATGTTGCCCCAGCCCCCGGCAGGGCAGGACTTACTAGTCAGCAGCCCGGCCCTGCCGCAGAGATGTCCGGTGGGTCAGGCCTGCTGCAGTGAAGAGCCTCATATCAGGAGACTGAAAAGGACAGCCACGTTGTCAGGGAGAAGTCCCTGCCACGTGCCACTGGTAGAG
Source organism: Ctenodactylus gundi (assembly GCA_004027205.1). NCBI lineage: Eukaryota > Metazoa > Chordata > Mammalia > Rodentia > Ctenodactylidae > Ctenodactylus > Ctenodactylus gundi. Next base: position 106,781 of record PVKB01000741.1, on the reverse strand, counting down.
GAATGGTGCCCCTGCTGCTCCTGCAAGTCCCTGAAAACCTAAGCTGGTTGGAGAGCGGTAGAGCCTTGGACCAGCATGTCACTAAAGAGGAAGCCACCACCACCACCAGTAAATCCCTGAAAAGGGTGTTCAGCCTTCCTGGGGAAATTCAAGTTAAAACCACATGCAAGTGATAGCTTACACCCATGCAACTGGCAACCATTTAAAACCTGGCAGTATTTTGGGGTGCTCTTGGATGCTGTAGGGAGTGATGTACACTCCTTTACCCACTGGGGAGAGCCATCATTGTCACCATGGGAAGTTGAGCCTGAGTTCCCGCTCCTGTAGTCCTAGAAACTCTTTACCTATCTTTACAGGAAATTTACACTAAAAAGTTCATAGCATCATTGTTTTTCTTTGAAAGTGTCCATAGAAAATCTAAAATGTTCACCAATAACACCATGGATAAACAAGTTGTGACATACTCAGAAAAAAGGAATGTTTGCCAGTCACCTTGGTGCATGTCTATAATTCCAACTACTTGGGGCTGAGGCAGGAGGATTGCAAGTTTGATGCCAGCCAGTTAACATAGTAACATTTCGTCTTAAAATAAAAAAAAGGGGGGCTAGTGATGTAGCACAGTGGTTAAGCATACCTGGTTTGGTTCTTAGTACCAGAGGAAAAAAAGAGTAATACTATACAGCTGTCAGAATGAATGGTGTGTATGCACAGGTAGAGAAGGAGAAGTTATAAAGCACTTGTATGGTTGGCTTTTAGATTTAACAGCTAAATGTAGGGTTATGCATATAATGCATAAATACTAAACCAAAGAGTGAGGTGGAGAAAGTCTAAGGACTTCAATGGTTAACAGGCGGAGTGTGGCACAGGGAGCTGGAGAAGTGTGGCAGACCCTGCTTCGGGGAATGAGACCTTTCAGGAAAGACTGGCCCCTTCTGTGACCTGAACGTGGCTAGGGGACATTGAGGGGGGAGGGCTCAGAGGTGGAGGAGGTAGAGATGGGACTGACCTGGGTGGAAGGGGGCCAGGGAAGGTGGGGGCAGTGGGGATGGAGGGGTGGCAGGGTGAGAAGTCAGAGGTCCATCCCTTAGATCCCAGAGCAGTCCCAGGGTGTCTCCCTTTGGTGGGGCGGCTGTGGGAGACATGCTGGTGACATTGCAGGTAGGGATTGTGGGGTTGGGGTGTGGGAGGCTGGAGGGCCCCCCTCCTGTCCCTAGTAACTGGGCTGGGTGTCACTGAGTGGTACAGAGGTTTGCTGAGAGAAGGAACCAGGGGAACCTGGGAGCCGGGCATAGGCTGGGACTGTGGGGAGATGGCAGTGTCCTAGTTGGGTCACCCTCTTACAAGGGCTGTGATCATGGGCCCCTACTCCTGCTGCGCCAGAGGGGCTTCCCCTAGTGGGTTCTGTGCCGTACCCTGGCCTGGGAGAGAGGAGGAAGGACTTGATGGCCCCCGTGGAAGAAGAGTGTCCATGGTTGAGGTAACCAGCTGCGGACACAGGCTCGCTGTGACAGCGGGCTGCCTGGGTGCCAGAGAAGAGAGACTCCAGCACGTGGAGGGGTTAAAAAGTGGCTGTCAACTTTGGGTTCTCTGGTTCTCAGTTCACTTAATGAGAGGACTCTTTTGCTTTTTCTTCTCATCCTGGCCATGTTTCTTGCGGGAAGCGTGAAAAGTACAGGAAAGACCTGGGGTGCCCAGATTGAGGGTCACTGGAGCTGGTCGCCGGGATTGGACACCTTTAAGTCAGTTTTGTTCTGTGTTCTAGGAAACAGCCACGACTTCTGCAAATCCGGACCTCTCTGCTCTCCTGCAGCTCCCTCCTAACGTGAGGAGCAGGCAGTCAGTGGCTTCACCCCTCCTGCCTGCCTCCAAGATCTCTCAGCTCTTGGGCCCTTGGGGTGTTTAAATGTGTTCTGTTTGTGCTCAGGATGAGGGTTCACATGGGCAGGCTGCAGGCTCCCCATCCCGATTCCCCCCCCCCCCCCCCATCTCCCTGTCTCTGTAACTCTCTCCCTCGGAGGAGGTGACTTAGGCTGGAGTCCATCCTGCTGTCTGAGGCAGCTTTTTATTGTGGGGAGGCACGTCAGCAGTTGGGTTTACCTGTCTGTGCTCTGTGTCACCCCAGAGCACTGCCTCGTGGCTGCATAGTAGCTTAAAAATTTTTACCATTTTATTATGGAAAAATCTCAAGCCCAGTCTTTAAGGATTCACTGTGTACTCCTGTATACCTTGTGCTTATATTTTACATTAGCGTTTTATGTAACTGCATTATTACATACATCTACTGTTCCTTTATATGTTTTCTTCTTCTTCTTCTTCTTCTTCTTCTTCTTCTTCTTCTTCTTCTTCTTCGTCGTCGTCGTCGTCGTCGTCGTCGTCGTCGTCGTCGTCGTCCAGGCTGGCCTTAATCTCACAGAAATCCTCCTGCCTCAGCCTCCTGAGTGCTGGGATTACAGGTGTGCACTACCTGATTTTCCCTTTATGTATTTTCTTTTTGACTTTTCTTCCTTTTGGTGGTACTGGGGAATGAACCCAGGGCCTTTGCACTGAGCTACACCTTAGCCCTTCATTTATTTTTAGTGGTTTTTCTGAGACAGAATCTTGCTAAGTCACTAAGATGCCTAGCTGGGTTTGAACTTGTGATGCTTCCGCCTCAGCCTCCCAGAGTGCTGGGATGACATACCTGGCTTCTTTTCATGCAAGTTAAAGCAATTGCAAATGTTGGTACACTTCCTCTTAAATATTTCAGTATACATATTATTACAGTTTAAGATTTACTTAGAGTTTTTTGAGATAAAATTTACATATAGTGAAATGCACAAATATCTAATGCATATTTGCTGAGTTTTAACAAATGCCTACACAGATCTGTATAGCCCAAACTTTCACCAAGGTATAAAACATTAACATCACTCCAGAAACTTCCTGGGGCTTAGAGCATAGAAGAATCTCATACTTACTTGAGTCTCTGTTTTTATTGGTTATGTCAATGTGTTATTTTTTAAATTGTGGATTTTTAAAATTAAACCTAGTGTCTTCTTTTTTATTTGATCTGCAACATTGTCATTTGTTTGCTTGAAGTGGGGTATGGCTGTGTTGCCTTGGCTGGCTCCTATTTCCTGGGTTCAGGTGGTCGTCCTGCCTCTGCCTCCAGAGTTGCTGGGATCTCAGATACCCACCCCTTGGCCTGACTTTTGAGCATTGCTTATTATATAAGCAGTATAACATGCATTGCAGAAAATTAACAGATGTTTAACCCAACTTTCATCACTTTGAGATGATCTGTTACCGTATGTTAGTATGCATACATGTTTCACTGAGATTAGATCATAGAGTGCGTACTTGGTTTGATCTCAGTGCTGGAGATTGAACCCAAGGTGCCTTATATTCTCAGGTGTAGTTAAAAAATTGTGAAGTAAATGTGACAAAATATTAGAGCTTTTAAACAATTTTTAAGTTTTCAGTTCAGTAGTATAAGGTGTATTCACCTTATTGTGCTTGTGCGGTCAGCACACCCGCTCTCCCTGGAGCTTTCCTATCTTGTGAGGCTGCAGCTCCACATCCACCAGTAACTACACGTTCTCTCCCTTGTCCCTGACTGCCTTTAACCAGATTTCTTTCCTTTTTAGGGCTGAATAATACTCCATTATGTGTATATACCATATGGCTTCTTCACGCCTGGGTAGACACGGAGCTGCTCCCATCTTTTGAATATTGTATATGAATATGGAGTACACATATCTCCTCTGTCCCTACTTTCCTTCTTGTGGATGAATATCTAGAAGCATATGAGTCAGTCATATAGTAATACTAATTTTAATTTTTGAGAAAAGAACATACGGATTTCCAGTGTAATTTCTTCAGCTAGTAATCTGTACATATCCATGTCAATAACTTACAAAAGCTTTATCTAATATCTACATCATACCATACCCATATATCAATAACTCCTCCGAGCTCAGTAATGGCCCACATTGGGGCTGGTCATGGCCTTCATATTTCTGTTCATTTAACCTGGACTGTGCACACACAGATATGCATGCCTTCTTTGTCAAAGAGGCCCAAGCCAGTTCCTAGTTACTTTTTTGTTGCTGGGACAGAATACTCAATATCCACAACTTAGGGAGGAAAGATTTATTTTAGCTCATAGTTTTGGAAGGTTACAGTCCATTCATAGGGGGCCGGGCAGCTGGAAATACTGGAACCACCACGGGAGGCTGGGGCCAGAGGGAGAGCTCCTCACTGCGTGACAGTGGGAAAAGCCAAGTTAGAGAGGAACTGCTCAGTGATTGGCCTCTTCTGGCCAAACCCCACTTCCCAGTGGTGCCCAGTGGCTATAGGTACATAAGGCTTTTGGGGGACACTCCAGACCCAAACCACAGTATTCTGCCTCTGGTTCTCAAAAGGCTAATGTCCACCTCCTTAAGAAAAATGCATTTAGTCACCCTTAAGAGTTGCCAAAGCTTAACAGCTCCAGAACTGCTTAGAAAGTCCAAGTCGAAAGTCTCCTCTAGACACAGGCAAGCTGTTACTTGCAACCAGGGTTAAGGCTTCCAACCTCAAGTGGCACAGGGTAAGTAGTTGCATTCCAAAAGGGGGAAATAGAACGATAAAAGGCAGCTGGACCAAAACAAGTTGTGAACCTGGCAGGGCAAGAGTTAAATCTCGTAGCTCCATGTCCAGCCCCAGGCATAAACCTGGTGGCTGAGAGCTGTGAATGACACAGGGCAGGGTTGGCCCCACCCTTATGGCATTGCTGTTGCCCTTGCAGTTGGCTGCCACCTCCATCTCTCTCCTTTGGGTAGCCCCACCCACAGTCTTCAGGGTTTTTTTCAGCCAATAATCCATATTCCTGGCTTCTCTGAAATTTTGGGGTCTCCATTGCGCCTTAGGCTTCTCCTTCACGTTTTTACATGTTGCCCTCCCATGGGCTCACTGCCTGGCCTCCAGGGTCTTCCTCTGAAATCTGGGCGGAAGCCTCCACAAACCAGCAACTCTTACATTCTGCAAGCCTGTAAAGCCAGGACTGCATGGGTGTTGCCAAGGACCGTCACTGGCATTTATATTTATTTATATTTGTATTTATATTTTGAGAGTCTCACTGAGTTGCCCTGGAGGAACTTGCACTGTGATTTCTCCTGCCTCAGCCTCCTTTAGTGCTGGGATTATATGCGGTATGTGCCGCAGCTACCCCTCCCAGCTCCTTTTCAGTTTTTGTTTTGAGAGCGGGCCTTGCTAAGTGATCCAGGCAGAACTCACACTTGGAGTCTTTCTGCCTTAGCCTCCCAAAGTGCTGGAGTTACAGGGATGCGAGCTGCCAGGCATCCCAGTCTCTGTACTACCTGTGTCCCAAATCAGCACTGGGACGTTCTCCACGGTCCCCTGGTCCCTTCTTGGGGGTTGGAGTTGGGAAGTACAGTCTGGGTGTGAGGGACACTTGTGACAATGGGTGATGTTGCTTATGGGCGTTTTCTCGGGCAGAGCTAGAACACAGACACATCAAACCCCCCAAAACTCTTCATTTATGTTTTTAATTCAGATTTAATAAGTCAGTGTCCTGTGTTAATATGTTTGCTTTTTTTAATGTTTGATTTGGAATTGTTTCCTTTTTATGTTAACAACTTTGGTTTTCTTTCTTTTAAGCTCAAGTCTTTATCCAAATATAGTTATGCATTTGCTCATATTTTCAAGTTTTCATTTTTAAAAAATTTCTACTTTTAAAATTTGAAATTTGAATCCTTGGTTGGAGGTAAAAACTTAGCCCTTTGAAACACCTCATCATCCCAGCACCTTGTGTGCACACAGTTCTTCCTCAGCTGGCTTGTGCTCTTATCTTTATTAACGTCCCTCCGTCTGTTTTTGGTCGTCTATTTTTGTACTTTTACTGCACTGATTTCATTTTATGGCTTTATACTGTGTCTTAATAGTATCTGGTAAAGTTAATCATTTTCCTCCCAGCCCACTTAGAAAGCTTTCTTGCCTTTATCAGCACTCCTGAGAGGCCGAGGCAGGAGGACTGCACGTTGGAGGCCAGCCTGGGCAACTTAACGAGACCGTTTCTAGATAATACAGGGTTTGGGGAAGTAGCTCAGTGTGAAGATTCCCAGCGTTGAGCATGCCAAACACTTGGGTAGTTCTTCTTTGCATATTTTATTTACTTATCATTTGGTGCAGGAGGTTAAACTCAGCATCTTGGCATGCTGGGCACGCATTCTCGCACCGAGCTGAAGCCCTGGTCCCTACGTCAGTGTTAGGTTGATTTTGATCTGACCTGAAAATCTGGGGTGTGTGCAGGGAGACAGGTGTGATAATATTGTAGTTCAGTCCAGCATAATTTGGCAAGAATGGTATAGCTGTAGTCTTAACTCACAGAAAGCCTTGAAAGCTTGTGATCAGTGGCCCTATTTATTCAGCTCGTGGCGAGGGCCCAGCTCTGGTAGATGGCGTCATGGTGTGAGAGCAGGGAGGAGGGAGAGGTCACAGGGTGACACAGGAAACCGGGAGAAGACCAGTCAAGCGCCTCTTTAACAAGGCCCTGACCAGGGTGCCCGGCAGCAATAAGGGTAGTGTCCCTGGGACCCCTCCCCTCCTACTAGGCTTCTCCTCTGAAGCTCCCCCTGCTCTCTAGCAGCAATGCCCTGGGGACCACACCTCCCTTGAGGTCACAGTAGAGCATCCCACACCCTAGGGTGGCATTTATGCATCTTGTGAGGAAGATGGAAAGACGATGTTCCATATTCACTTATCTCATTTTTATGGGATACTTCTTTCTAGTTGTTTATAATGATTCTGCATGGTCACAATAGTTTGTCTTTAAACATAATATTTCAGTTAGATAAAATAATGTTGATGTTGCTGAAAAACTATGCTTTTCAAACATTTCTACAGTTTTTCAGCATCGTCCTAATTTTTAATTATGAAATACATAAATCTGAGATGTATTGTGCTTTGGGTTATTGAGGTAGATGTTGTTAGCTGAGTTTTTGGGTCTTTCTAGAAGCAATATCTGCTTTTCTTGGTGCTTCCCAGGAGTTTCAGGAGACTGTTAGGTAACATTAGTATTAGTGGAGCTTTGTTGTGTCCTGACTAATGATACTGTGTTGCCTCATTACCGTGAAGTGACATGCTGGCTACTGATTTAAAGACAGATGTGATTTAACATGCCTTATCATATTAAGAAAATTGTTTTCTGAGCCAGCCTTCCTCTCTTCCCTGCCTGCCTTGCGTGTTTTTCCTTTGACATAGGGTCTTGGTATGCTGCCCAGCCTAGTCTTAAACTCCTGGGCTCAGGTGATCCTCCTGCATCAACCTTCCAACTATCTGAGATTACAGGTGTGTTGCTACCACATGCAGCTTAGACCCTGCTGGAGTGATTTTTAGTCTCAAATGTCAAATCTTATATCTTTTTTGAATATTAATGAGATAATCACATTGATGGAATACAGAGTGTAAACTGATTTTTTTTATATTAAAAATATTTGCTTTCTGAAATTCTGTTTGTCACAGGTTCATTTTTCTTAGAAATGATTTTTTTTTTTCCTGGGCCTGGAAGAATGGCTCAGCAGTTAAAGCACTTACCTAGCATGCGTTACGTCAAGCACTATGTTCCTGAGTTCAGTTCCCCAGCACCACATAAAATGGGCATGGTGGTGCATGCCTGTAACCTCAGAACTCGGGAGGCTGAGGCAGGGGGATTGCCGTGAGTCCAAGGCCAGCATGGGCTACATAGTGAGTTCAGGACCAGCCTGGGCTACAGAGTGAGATCTTGCCTTAAAAAAAAGAAATGATTTTTTTTTAGTATATATTTGCAATGCATAATAATAATGGTGAGCTTGAGAAATTGATATATTTACATATCACATCTTGTTCAGTTTTTCTTCCCTTCCTCTTCCTACCGTGTCATCTCTCCATCTCCTTTCCTTCTCCACAAAGTCAATATTCTTAATTTCTTTCATCTCTCTTTTACTTTGCTCTTTTGCTTTTTTTATGGTTTAGTGTTCTCATACTAGAGAAACTGTGGGATATTTACAGATGATTTTAATTTATTAATTTTTTTGAGACAAGGTCTTGTTTTACAGTCCAGGCTGGTCCTGAACTCAGTGTGTAGCCCCGAATTACCTCAAACTTACAGTAGTCCTCCTGCCACAGCCTCCTGATTGCTGGGATTACAGGTGTGAGCCACTATATCCAATTTATATGGGACTGGTGAATTGAATCCCAGGGCCTTGCACTTGCTAGGCAAGCAATCTAACCACTGAGCTATGCCTCTAGCCCTTGTTCAAAAATTTAAAATATACTGTTGAATTCAGTTTATAGTAATTTTGAAGTTTTCTTTTCCAAGACAGAGTGTTGTGTAGTCCAAGCTGGTCCTATACTCACCATAGAGCCCAACCTCAAATTCTTGGCTGTCCTCCTGCCTCAGTGCTGGGATTATAGGTGTGCACCACCACGCCAGCTTTTATATGGTTCTGGGGCCTTGAGCTTCCTAGGTAAGCCCTCTATAATCACTGAGCTATACCTCTAGCTGCTAGTTTTCTTTTGCTATATTCATGATTGAAAGCAAAATCACCTACAATCTTATACTCTAGCAGTAAAATCTTACTTATATTTTTTAAAACAAGGTCTTGTTCTTTAGTCCAAGCTGACCTTAAACACTTAGCAGTCCTCCTGCTTCCACCTTCTAGTGCTCAGATTACAGGCATACACCACTACACAAGGCTAATCTTTAATGTGGTTCTGGTGAATTGAACCCAGGGCCTTGTGCATCCTGGGCACCTTAACCACTGAGCTACACCTTAGCTTGCTTATTAATGTTATTGACATTTTTCTCTTTGCATTTCTTTCCATATGCATGCAAGCCATTTTAAATTAGTTAATTTTGTAGTACAGGGACACATGCGTATTAGACACGTGCTCTACTACCATGCCTACCCACCAGACGTAAACTTAAAATTTTAAATGTGACAAATACTTTTTGTCTATTTTTATATCCTCACTTTTAAATGTCATAAATTGCAGAAATTTTCCCTATGTTATTAAAATTTCTTCAAACATACCATAAATGATACTGATGCTACGTGCATGGCTTCCCACAACTCTGTTCACATCTGGAATGACTTTCTTGGTTTTAGTTCTAGAAGTTGAATGTATTTTTAAGTCTTGATTTTTAAAAAAGTTGTTAGGTCAGGCTTAAAAACATTTTGGAGGCTGTGTATAAATAAAAACCACTATATTTTATTATATTGTTTTTAATTAATAAAGTTATCTCAGATGTTCTATTTTCTAGTTGAATTCTTTCATTTTCCTGGCAGTTTAGTTCCTCAATTGAGCCTTTAGCTTCCCTGTTTTCTGGAGAGGAAACTGAAACCTTAAGGCATTTAGGAAACATGTCTAGGATCCCACTGTGGTATTGGCAGAGCTGGGAGAAGAATGCCATGCCAGCCCTAGCCCCTGGTTCCTAGTACTTTGAACACCCACAGGAAGTGGCTGGAGGTGGTTCCACCCACAGTCCTTCTGGTGGGGCACTCAGGCAGCAGGCTGTGTCCTCTTGCGCATAGTTCCTCTGTATCAGAAGCAATAAGGAAACCAAACACTGGAACGCCTGGGTTTGGAGGCTGCTAGGAGGGCTGCTGGTCATTGTAGAATGAGCCTGGTTTTACTTGGAAGACCTGAATCCCACTGGCTTTTTCTTTTTCAGGCTCTAACCTGGATATGTGGAGTTGGCCTGCAATGAAACCCACAGTGTTTACATAGTCATTCACTGCATTGGGCCACCTTCTTACTGCCTTACTATTTTTACATAAAAGCCAAGAGTCTCCTTCCTTTTTCTTCCTTGAGTCTTTATGCCATATCCTTTTGTTATTCTACAGTTAAGAAACAGGGTCTATGTTTTGTTCTGTTCTGTTTTGAGACAGGGTCTCACTCTATAGTCCAGGCTGATACTGAACTATATAGCCCAGGCTAGCCTAGAACTCATGGTAATCCTCCTGCCTCAGCCTCCCGAGTGCTGGGATTCCAGGTCTGTGCCACCATGCTCAGCCAGCATTTCTAAGTGAGTTGAGCTACAGTAAAGCCTTCCTGGACAGTGAGGAGGCGGGCTCTATATTAGCTGCATGGCACTGGCTTTTGACCCATGTGCTGTGGAGAGCGCCGCCTGTGGGCGTGCTGAGAATTGCATCATGCGGCAGTGTGTGCTCAGGGTCAGCCCTGACAAAGGTCCTTCTTAGTTGCTTGCGTCTCCCGAGGTTATTTCTCTGGACCAGGAATTGAAAGGTGTGGAGGTAGCCTCACCCAGCCTTGTGTCCATCATGGTGGGTGTCCCCCATGCCATCCCCACCCCTTAGGGAACTCTATTCGGTCCGGTTTCTAGTTAGGGGGTTCACTAATTCTTTATTGAACAGGAAACTTATTTCCTCATTCTTATGATGTCTGAAAATTTTGTTTTTTTTTCATATACTTGGCATCTTTGGAGACACTGTTGAGTTTTGTGCTTCGCATACATTTTCTTTTAGCATTAGGTTTAGTTCAGATGTTATGACAAATTAATTTTGAGCAAACAGATTTTCTAATGGTATAATTGTAAACATTTTTTTCTATGTGTAGTGACATTGCGATGCTCTATACTCTGTGCTGACATGGGGGCAGGAGACCATGGGCCTTTCCTGGCAGTGTCACAGTCAAAAGAGAAGTGCCACTTCACCGGTTTGAGGACACGGGCCCCAGGGTGTTGCCCAGGTCCCTGACCTCTGCATGTGCTCAGGGGTTTGCTCATTCTGGGGTAGCCCACTGAGACAAAGGGCCTGGAAGTGGGCTCAGGAGACCCTGGCTTGGCCTCTGGCTGTAGTGTTTATTAATTCCCTGCAGGAGTAAGGGATGTCCCTGAGACACAGCTGTCAGTGTGGGTTGGGGAAGGTTTGGAGATGTGTCTTGTGGAGGTGACACATCTCTGGCTTTTTCTGCCACCCACTATGGAAGAGACAGTCTTTCCTTGCTTCTCTGTCACCTTCTGTGGAAGTGGCAGTCCTTCTTGGCTTCTCTGTCACCTGTCATGGAAGAGACAGTCCTCTCTGCCTTCTCTGTCACCTGTCAGGGAAGCAACAGTCCTCTCTGGCATCTGTCACCTGCTGTGGAAGTGGCAGTCCTGGTTGGCCCATGGGCCTGGGGTGCTAGTATGCCCTGCTGCTAAACTTGGTGGCAGTTTTCAGGTGAGGTCTTTTGGGTTACTCCCTCTCAGTGTGTGAGCCTGTCACGTTGTCTATGATGACAAGCACTCAGGGCTGGTCATATTGAGCTGCAGTTCTCCTGGGTCTACCTCTGCGGTCTCAGGTGGTGGTTTGTGCCTTTCCACACCATCCTGCCCGTCCTCACAGGCATTCCTCCCTGCCAGTACTGGGCCCAGTCTCCCTGGTCTCTGTGCTGTTGCTCATGTGTGGTGTGAACAGTGACAGCTGTCCCTTGGTTTTATAGCTGCAGGGCATGGCACTCATGGCCCCCTTCATGCCCGCACCTCTGGGGCTGGGCAACAAGTGGGCAGGTGTCCCCAGCATCTCCCAGTTGGAGAAGATCACCTCAAAGGGGTTGGGAGGTGACGCCTAGGAAGTTACCAGAACATTGTTGATAATAAAAGAAAGCCAGAAGCCTTAAAGTGTCGTCTGGAGGGGGCAGTGCCAAGAGAGGAAGGCTGGGATGGCTCTGTTCCCCCTCCGCCCACCTCCATCCCTCACCTACTGATGTGTTCCCAGGGGTCTGCTCTTCACGCTTGGTGACCTCACTCTTCTGGCTTTTCTTATGACAGACTTGTGGTCACAACTGTTTTAAGTCTGATACGTGTCCTGGAAGTCAGTTCCAGAGTCTCTCCTTCCTTTCTCCTTAATAGTTAAAATCTTGGCTGTGCTCCCATCCTCACTCCTAAGACAACTGTGCACGTATCAGGTGTAACCTGTTTGGTTTCATCCCTGAGCTCCAGTTGCCTCTTTGCAACTACTCCTGGGATGGAGGTGGCCTACCTTCACATGATTGCTCAGAGGACTGACCAAAGCTTTGGCTGCTCTGGATGACACCACATGCATGGCCTTAGCCTTTTTTCCAAGGATGGATTTGTAGGGATGTTTCCTGTGAGTAACGTGGATGGGAGATGGGTGAGGGATCCAAGGGTGAGGTCCCCACCCTGCCCTGCCACTCCCTGCTGTGGCCTGTCATCACCAAGCCTTTGTCAAGATTTAAGTCCATGAACAAGCTGCTTGCTCCTTGGGAAAATCTGGGAAATGCAGAGACTTTCCCAGCTGTCATTTTCCAGTAAGGGTCCATGGTCACTGACTTGTGCTCCTCGTTGGCTCATAGCCTTTGTGTTTACGTGGGATGCTCTTGGTGGTGGTTTATTCTTCCACTTAATGCTTTAAATATTATGAGTGGTTCAGAGCTCAGAGGCTAGAAGTTATAAGATATATTATGTCAAACTTAGCTGTGAAGAAATACTTGGTTAACTTAGGAATATAAATTGATGTGCTTAATACTTATAGGTATAAATGCTCAGTAACTAGCAGTTCCCTAATACAGAAGGCTCAACTTTATTTGTAGGAAAGAATGGTTATTTATCTTCTGCACACCAGGCAGGCACTTTACCTCCCAGCTCCAGTCTAGAGGATGGTTTAAATTGCGTGTATCTAGCCTGCGGCCTGCTGTTCTTATATCCATTTCCTTTCTGTTTTTTTTTTTTTTTTGAGTGAAGAGGAATCTTGAGCCATATAGAATGTGTAATATAATGTACATATATCTATTTTAATGTACATTAAATTTTTCTTTTTAAGAATTTTTTATTATAACATTGAAAGTATCAAGGGCAGGTTGGAGGTGGCTGATAAATATATATGTACACACACACACACACACACACACACACATATATATCTGTTAGACTCAAAAAAGTAGATCAGGATTTTCTTCTTAAGGATATATTTAGAAATTAGTTTTGATAGCTGAAGAATGGTAATGCAAGCTGGGCCGATGGCATAGGCCCGTTGTTCCAGCACTCTGAGGCTAAGGCAGGAGTGTTCCAGGTTCAAGTTCAGTTTGGGCAACTTAGGACTTAGACCTTATCTCAAATAAACAGTAAAACAAGGAGCAGGGGATGTCATTTAGTGCAGAGGCCCTGAGTTCAACCCCAGTATGGTGGCGGCCGGGGAGGTGGGTGATGGGGGAGAGGAGGTTGTGCAGCTGCTCCTGGGAATGGAGAAGGGCATCTGTCATCTATTGTGTTGGTTGTATGGTTCTCCCCACCGCCTTTTGCTTTGGAAAGAATTGGGGCAGAGAGTGCAGTAGAGAAGCAGGCCCGGTGCCTCTGAGAGCCCTATTGTGACCCAGCCCGCTGCGGAGAAGCCTGCTGTGGCGCCTTTCCTCCTTCCAGCTTGGATGGCCTGGGCGCCTGCAGTCCTGCCCCTGCTGTGGAGTGAAGGGAAGAAACAAAGGGGGGGGGGTCATGGGGGGCAGCGACTCACTACTTCCCCAAGGGCCTGACTGGAAGATTGGAAGGTCAGCACTGGTAGAGAGATAAGTGGGAACAGCTGTCACCTGTCCTCTGAGCTCTGCTGCCTCATTTCCAGGGTGGAAGCAACAGATTGTGCTGGCTAGGGTCTCTGCGATATCGTGACACATGGGACTGCCTGTGGGCTGTGAGGAGCTCTTCTGCTCAGTGGCTCACCGTTAGCCTCTTCCAGCATTAATGCGGTCCTGCTGAAAGGACTGTCCGAGATGAGTTGACTTAGTATTTGGAAATATTTTATTGTGGAGAAAAGTGGACAGAAAAGTAAAGGGAATCATGTTACATTTGTTGTCTAACAAACGACCCCCAAATGTACTGGCTTAAACTAACAACCACTGCTACCTCATGGTTTCCTGGGAACCATGCTCCTCAGGAGAATCTGGGAAAAGCAGTGACTTTCCCAGGTGTCATTCCCTGCTAAGAGCCCTTGGCCATGTACTTGTGCTTGTTATGTACTCACAGCCTTTATGCTTACATGTTTACATATTTCCTAGGGCAGAAATTGAGGAGCCGCTGGACTCGAGGGTCTAGCTAATGGGTTTCTGTGAGATCACAGTCATCCCAGCTGGGGCTGTGATCACCCAAGGCTTGGCAGGGCCACGGGATTTTTGGCTAACTTATGTGATGGGCCAAGGGTTGTGCAGGGGGCTTAGGGCTGGAGGAAGAGCCAGCTCCTCTCCTGGTGGGTCCAGTGTACTCCCAGTCTGGTGGCTGTATCTCCTAGAACAGCCATCCACGAGGCCCAGGCAGAAGATCCAGTGTCCTGTCTGATGGGATCCCAGAAGTTAGGTATTGTCAGGCTTGCCTGCTCTGCTGACTGTAGAGCACCTGTGACCTGGATGTGCCTTCCACTCACTAGTGGATGCATGGTGGCAGATGGTGATACCCCAGTGCTGCTCTGCTCTTTCATTCCATAGTGAATGCTTCTCACTTTTTCCGTAATTATTTTTTTATTAGTAGATGTCTCAGTTACTTTTCATTGCTGTGACTCAATACCTGACACCCACAAATTTAGGAAAGGAAAGGTTTATTTTAGCTTACAGTTTCAGATGGTCACAGTCCACTGGGGGCAGCCAGCAGCAATTGAAGTACATGGCAGAGGCAGAGGTGGAGGCAGCTTCTCACAGCATCACAATCAGGCAGACAAGTGAGACTAGTTAAGACCAGTCTAAGTCCCAGTCCTAGTTCCCCAAGGAAGGCAGGAAGCAGCTTATATATCCTTCAGGTCTCCGCCCAGTGATAAGCCCCTCCTGCATCCAGGTGTGTAAGGTGTGGCCACTACACACCATTAATCCTCACTTACTCACCTTTAATCCTAACTTAACTCTAATCCACCCCTCCAGACTAGGCCCCAATCTACCAAAAGCACATGGTTCCATAGGCAATCCATAACATTAAAATACATGAGACTTTTGGGGGACATTCCAGAGCCAAACCACAATAGTAGATATTCATGATGCATTTAATTAGCCTCATCTTGGGAAGGTGGTACATACACATGCAAGTCTTTTGTACCTCCTCTGGCCTTATTCACCGGGGGATGGAGTTTGCAGATTCAGGATAAATGCCAATTTCAGGCTCTTCATTTACCTGCTTTCAGAATAATGGTTGGGTTCTCTAGCATCTTTCAGAAGGAACCAGTTAAAAGTTTATTTTTTAAAGCATTATGAACTCAAGGATTTTAACATATTTGCTGGTGTTTCAATGGTTTGCATGTAGTGATGCTGCTTTATGTCCCATTCAGATGAATGTAACATTCGGTACCTAGTCATGGACTTTCCTTTCTCACCTAACAGTGTATCTTTGAGGTCACTAGTTGCACTAGGTCCATAGTTTCAAGTATAGGAATTCTTTGTTCTTTTTTTCAAAAATTAAGGTAAAATTCATATACTTCCCCTTATAAAATATGCAGTTATATATCTTTTAGCCTGTTCTCCGAGTTGTACAACCTTCTTCACTTCTGTTTCTGGATTATTTGTTCAGCCAAAGAAATCCTGTACCCACTCATAAGGGTTCTCTGCTGCCTCCTGCACCCTCACCCACCCCAAGGCCCTGGTACCGCTAATCCATTTTTTCTCTTTGGGTATGCCCATGGACATTTCATTTTAAGGGAATCCTGTCACATCTAGCCATGTGTCTGGCTTCTTTCACTTGGCTTGATGGTTTCCAGCCTTACCCACGTCACAGTTAGAATCAGTTCCACATTGTGTTTTTAGCAGCAGAAAAATACTCCAGGGGATCTGTCTTTGCTGTAGTCAACTACCCTACATGGATAGACTGAGTTCTTTCCATACTCATTAAGTAGCCTGCTACAGAAAACTCTTCCTCTCACATAGTGCTGCTAATTGTGCTGAATTCTCCTCAGTAGGGCTTGTGCCATTTTGAATTTTTGCCAGCAGCATGTCAGAAAGTTTGTTCTTTTTTTGTGGTATCTCACTGTAGTTTTAGCTGACACTTTATTTTTTATTTTTCATATAAGTGGTAGGTAGGGGTTTATGGAAAAATAACTATATAGAATAGAGTATCTGGTAAATTTCATCCCTCAGAGGCTATTTTTTCAGTTAAAGTTGTTTCTCTTTTTCCCTGACCAAGTGGATAATATATTGTTAGTTTACTAAAATTACTAAATGTTGACTCCTTACCCTCAAGGGGCTACTGGGTGGCCAACGGTGTTTGTGTACTCTTTGTGGAGCAAAGAGGCATGGTGTAAAATAACAGATTTTTATTTAGAAACAAGGAATAGAAGGGTACAGCTCTCATTATCTGGAAGGGTTCCTCAGGGGATTGCCCACCAAAGTTTTATGGCCAGAGAGTATCCAGTGATTTTTAAACCATATTTTGGTCCATACGATCTAGTCCATATGTATGTGGCTCATGTCTAGGGGATTTACATGAGTTGTGCTGCATATGCTTTTTAGGGTGATTTTACCTGTACATGTATGTTCCCTTAATTCTTTGGCTTTCATATGCCTGAGTTCTTAATGAGTTTAGTCTCTCTTAAGACAGTTTGTGGGCCTACAGAGGAAAAGGATACATTGTTTCTTATCCTGCTCATAGCTGCAGTTTGCAGCTGGTTGAAAATAATACATCGTTTCTCCTATTTCCTGACTGCTTTCAGTTTCCTGCTCTTAGCTGACCTAATTGCCTGCTTCATAATCCCCCATGAAAGAGGTTACCCTTAATCAATATGGGGAAGAAGAGGGATCACCGCCTCTATGTCCTGCTGTATGGGATGGAGTTGCAGCTTGATTCTGATCACAGTCTTTGATCTGTGTTAAGTGGGTGGTCCAGGGGTTGGTGGTGGAAGTCAGGAGGTGGTGTTTGCTGGAGTTTGGTATAGATTGACATCTGTAGCTTGGCTGCAACCTAGAGGAAAAAGTTATATTCAACAGTTTATTAGATAAGACCCAAAGAATAATAGCACTAAGATGATGATTCTTAATGAGAAAAAGATTTTTCCAAATAGATGATGAAAACCAGTTCCACGAGAGGGTCGTTAAGGCCAGATTAGAGCCTGACACAGCACTAATTTGTTGGTTCAAATCCAAAACAGAAGAAACATTATCAGATTAATCAAGAACATACACATGATATTCTGTCGTAATAATAATACAAGTTTCTTTTTGGATGGCTGCTAGGATGTCTAAAGTAACTCTGTTTTGGAGAGTGGCTTACATCATTAACTTAAGTGTTCTAAGAATGAATTCTGGAAAGGGTATGTACCAATCCTAGGTTCCCTGGCATAAAGAGTTGGGGTTCCTTCATTTGTGGTTTGGCCTCTGTCACTTCTGTTAAAGGCTTTTGAAACTGAGAGATTGAGCTAATATTTTTAGCTTCAGTTTCAGGGTCTAATAATTATTGTTTAGACATGGTCTCCCATATAAAATCTCATAAGGACTTAGCTCATACTTTTTAGGCAAGTTTCTTACTCTCATGAGAACTGTGCGTAGTAATATTGCCCAAAACTCTTGTTTCCTGTGTGAGTTTTTTGTAGGTGGATCTTTAAGACCTCATTTATTCTCTGTACCTTTACTGTAGATGAAAGCCTCCAGTCACAGTAAAGGTGGTACTAGATGCCCAGAGTCTCAGATTTTTCCTGGTTTACTGTTTCCCAGAAGGAAGCACAATTACCACTCTGTATACTTTTAGGCAGTGCAAGTATAGGAAAAATTTCTGGTGCCATAACTTTGACCATTACCTTGGCCTTTTTGTGCTGCATGGGAATGCTTCTACCCATCCTGTGAAATTATCTACCCATACTAGTAAATATAAGATACTGCTTACTCTAGGCATGTGAGTAAAATCCACTCACCACTCTTCCCCAGGATAAGTTCCTCGTTGCTGGGTTCCTTTAAGAGTGCACCTATTCATGTTGGGGTTGTTTTGTTGACAAATTTCACAGCTCTCAACTCTCCGATCTACAGTTGACTTAAGGTTTTCTCCTGTAAATAATCCCTTCTGCCATCTGTTGGGTGGAATCTTTACCCACAAGGAAAGACTGATGGAAGGTTTTTAAAACTCTCCATTGCTGTGCCTGAGGAAATAAGATTTTTCCCTCAGCATGTAGGAGCCATCCCAAGGGTTCAAGAGAGAGTGCATTTCTCAAGGCCTGTGACTTCTCAGCTTGGTCATACCTGGGGTTGAATTTGTTGAGGGAGTGTTCCCATAGCAGTGGACCTACTAGTTCTTCTGAAGTGGCCTCTTTGACTGGCTTGTGAGAAGCCATATAGCCAATTGACCTGGGCCAGCGTCTTAGTTACTTCTTTGTTGCTGAGAAGAATATCTGACATCTACAAATTAAAGGAGGAAGGATTTATTTTAGCTCATAGTTTCAGAAGGTCTCATACAGTCTATTCACAGCAGTAAACAATGGTAGAAGCACATTAAGTAGGCTGGAGAGCTGCTTACCCTGATGCAGACAGAAACCAAGTAAAGCAAGATTGAGTTTGTGTCTGGACACTCAGGTAGGACCAGAGCTTTCCTCTAGAAGAATTCAGAAGGTCTCAGTCTATTCGTGGGCAGCTGGCAATGGTGGAAGCACATGGTGGGGGCAGAGGCAGTGGTTCAGACATGTCTGAGGAAGCCAAGTCAGGGAGGAAGGTTGCAGCTAACACACACCCCTCCAGGTCAAGCCTTAAGCATCCACCACTTCCAGCCAGGCCCCATCTCCCAGCAGTATATATTACCCATAGGTACATGAGGCTTTAAGGGGACACCCCAGATCCAAACCTCAACAGGCACATTAGACTACTAAAGCACAATATCCAAAAGACACAAGCAGAAACACAATATCCTACCCCCAAAGCTGCCATCTCCTGTACTGTCACATAATGCTTCTAAAAAAGCAACCCTTTTCTGCACTCATTTCCCTTAGCCAAAAAAAAAAAAAAAAAAAAAAAAAAAAAAAAAAAAAAAAAAAAAAAAAAAAAAAAAAAAAAAAAAAAAAAAAAAAAAAAAAAAAAAAAAAAAAAAAAAAAAAAAAAAAAAAAAAAAAAAAAAAAAAAAAAAAAAAAAAAAAAAAAAAAAAAAAAACAACAGGGAGCAGGATAAGAGAGTTGGGACTTATAGAAAAGGTCAAAAAGTAAGGAGTGAGAATTTCTGATAAGACAGAGTGGTTTGCCTTTCTCAACATAAAAGGTGGGTTAATGGAGACATGTGCTGGGAAAGCACAGGCACAGGTACCCTAATCACAGAGAGAAGCAGAACCAGGAAATGAAACTGGCTTGGAAAAGAGCAACATCCAGAGCTCTGGGTTCACATTAGCCCTGGCAAGTCTCACATCTGAGTCTTAAGATTACCGACCACCCTATTGGTTTTTAGCTGGTTCATATCTCACAAAATCAAAGAATGAAACATGGAAGAAGGAGGTGATATGTAGGACAACAGGTTTTTATTTAGAAACAACAGAAGGAGGGAGGGTGTCCAGAATGGGTTGCCCTCTGAAGTATATTTTGGTTATGGTATCTTTTTATTTTTAAAATTAATTAATTAATCTATTTATTTATTGTAATACTGGGAATGGAGTCCAGAACTTCATGCTTATCTACACCCCTAGCTCATTTTCATTTCTTTTTAAAAGAGCATATGATTTCCCCCCACCATTTTTATTAATATGTATGCAATACATGTTTACAATTACACACACACACACACACGCACACACACACATTGACTTTTCAGTCCCTACCCATTTTTGACCCTCTCGCACCCTCCCCATCCCCCCACTATCACATTCACTTGGTTCTGTAGAATGCCTGTATTCTGAGTTTCCCAAATCAGAGAAACCATGTGATATTTAACATATTTAATCTTCTGCTTCTGACTCACTTTTGCAACTCAAATCACCACTCTTTAGCTCAGATTCCCACCCCTACACTGGCGGCAGTGGCCAAATTTTGATGCCTCTTTTCTGAGTGCAGCAGAGCCCTTTATTGGGATATTTGCCAAAAGTTCCCTTTTCCTACGTCTTACTATATCTTTGTTGAGATTCTTTAACATGGCCTCTCCCACCAGTCCACATGAGAAAAGAACTGATGTAATTCATAAGGCTAGAAAATGTGAGAAAGAAAAAGGGAGAAGTAAAATTTCAAATGCTTTAGCCAAGTATCAAAAAGTAAATGTTTGTACAGAAGTAAAAATTTTTCATGACCAAGAATTTTATACCAATTCCCCATGTTGGATATAAATATTATGTCTTGCAAACTAATATACTATCATAAGTAATAATTACATGGGGAAACCTCACAGATTTTGTAAAACAGCTGTTACTGTTTTATAAGTATACCAATCCAGTGATTCAAATACCAGTCTTTGTTATACTTTCTCTTTAGATGTTTCCTTTCTCCATGTTTTTTGGTGCTGCTTGTCTCTCTGCCTCAAAGATTTCTTCAAGTATTTTCTGCGGTGCTTGCTAATGGTTGCAAATTTCTTTAGAGATTCTTGATCCTGAAAAATTTTTACTTCTTCAATTTTCAGGGAGAATTTTGCTGGATACAACAACTTGGGTTGATACTTGCTGTCTTTTAAAGCTTGGAAGATTTTGCTTCAGGCTCTCCTGGTGTTTAAAGTTTGCATTGAGAAATCTGCAGTAATTTGAATGGATTTGCCTTGGTAGAATATTGCCTGTTTTTCTCTGTCTGCTTTTAGTATTCTCTCTTTATGTTGTATTTCTGAGGTTTTGATTATGATATGTCGTGGTGAGTCTCGTTTCTAGCTGAGGTTATTTGGTGTCCTTTAAGTTCTTTGTACCTGAAAATTAATTTCTTCTTCTAGATTTGAGAATTTTTCTTGCATGATTTTAGTGAGTAAATTTCTCTCACACCCGTAATTCTGAGATTGGTTCTCTTCAAATCATTCATCAGTTGTTGTATCCAGCTACTTTGCTCATTTATAATTTTGGAGTCATGCCTAATAGCATTGTTTTCCTCAGCCTTATATTCAAGGTCTGAAATTCTCTTCTTATAGTGTTCCAGTAGACTTGCCTTGCTTTCAAATGAGTTTTTCGTATCCTGAATTTCAGCTAGATTTCTTTTCAGAATTTCTGCTTCTCTAATGTTCCTTCATATCTTGCATTTACTTATTTACCTCAGCCATCTTTTCATTTGTGGCTTTTATATGCCCAGTAAGCTTTGTCTCCAACTTTTTATTTGTGGCTTCTATATGTTCCGTAAGCTTTGTCTTCATTAGGACTCTTATTTGCTTAGTTAGTTCCTCTTTAAGCCCACTGATCAATGCTTGGATTTCTTTGAGAATATCTTATTTGAACTGGTTGTTCAACTCATTTATTTGCTTTTTGACTTCCTACGAGTTCCACTATTTCAGGGCCCATGCCATTAGTTTCTGGGGTCTCAGGCATCTCTGTGAATGTCCTATTGCCTTGTTTTCTTCCCATGTTTCTATTGTTGAGAGACTTCACTTTAAAGGCCTAGCTGAGAGGTTTCTTTGAAAAGCTCTGACAGTGCGTGGAGGGGGTGGGGGGCTATAATTCCTTTGAGTTCTGTGCTGGGAGTAGGCAGTGAAGGAAGACCTAACAGTTAGTGGCCTCTGAGGTCTTGTGGTCACCCCCATCCCCCTCAACAAAGCTCTCCTGCCTGTCCTGGCTTCCCTCCCCCAGGGCAGGGATCACCACCCTCTGAAGTGCCTCTACCTCACCCAGCCATTCAGGAGGTCCATAGCCTTTCTCTCCTCTCCATACCTGTCTCTTGGTGCCATTTTTTTTCCTAGGCACTGTTTAAGAGTGACTGCGAAACCCTGATGCACTCTTCTGAGCTTTCCTTCATTGCAGTAGGCCTGGGGTGGCTTTCTGGGCTGCTGTTCTCTCCCCCCCCCCCCCCCCCCGCCCTCCCTTTCAATATTCCTTTGGGATTTTTGACCTTCTCTTGGTTCCTTTCAATTGTTGGGGCACTTTTCCATCTCCTAACTATATTGAACAGGTGTTTTTTGACTATATTCTTAACTTTTTAAGTGATTCCATGAGGAGACATTGTACAGCTGTTACTCAGGCACCATCTTGACTAGACTCTAAATCATTTTTATTTTTATTTTATTTTGTTTTTTGATAGAGTCTCACTCAGTAGTTGAGCCTCCTGTGATGTATTTTTATGATCCCTTTCAAATTGGCTACACAGGATGTAATGCATATGCTTGAAGCTCACATCTAGGGGACTTAACATGAATTGGGCTGCACATGCTTTTCAGGATGATTTTGTCTGGATCTTTGTATTTCCTTAGTTCTTTGGGCTTCTATATGCATGAGCTCTTAATGAGCTCAAACTCTCAAAGATGTCTGTGGTCCTACAGGTAGAAAAGATACATTGTTTCTTATTCTGCTGAAGCTGCCTAAAGCTCAGTTGATAGAAAATGATACATTGTTTCTGGTATTTCCTGACTGCAATCTGTTCTTCCCTCCTCTGACCTACAGTTCCCCCCTCCTCTGAACTTTCCTACTCATAGCTACTTAACTGCTTGCCTCACATTTTCAGACTTCATTTCTTTATTCTTAATCATGATATTTCCTCTGCCAGATAAGTATCATCGTTTTATTCTTAGTTGCACGAGAGTCCTTGGATCTGGGAACCTCCCCACTACTCCAGCAGTGAGAGAGGATTTTATCATAACATAATGACTGAGGCTAATTGAGCATCATTTTAACACATTCAAGACCTATGGAGAAGACTGCCCTCTCAGGCCCTGCCACCTGGTAAGCAGGGATTAAAGGCAGGAAAGAACCAAAGGAGGAAGCTCATCGTTGCCTCCTTAGTTAAATGCCCAGAGCCCTGTGCCCATGTTGATTTGGTGTGTTCCCCATCTGCAAGGAGAGGAGAGGGACATTCACCACAGTTGTGGTTTCAGACAGTTTCTCCTTGTACTTCTTGCAGTTCTGGGATCGAAAGAATGAATAAGCCATCAAAAAAGTTTTATTTTTAAATTATAAAACATTGTCAGGTTTATAGAGAATCCATGGGTACTTTCAGGTTTCTGAAGTGTTCCCATCTGTGTTTTATTATTTTTTCTTTTCCCCCCATTTTATTGATATGTATAAGTGCAAAATTTAAGGTTTACAATGAAGTTTAGCATTTGGTGCACCTACGTATCTTGGCAAGGTGACAAGTACTCTCCCACTCTCCTTTTGTCCCTTCCTGTGTTTTATTACTTGTATCCATGTTACTTTCTGAGCACTTGAAAGTATGTTGCATACCCAGAGCCCTTATGACCCCAGTGTGTATGGAGTTATAAAAAGCAAGGATTTTTTTTTTATATCAGAAGGTTTAAGTTATCACTGTTAAGACCTGTTATTCTTAGACTTTAGCCAGCTTTGCCAGTAGTTCTGCTGACTTCCTTGATAGCATGTGTAGCCTGGGTGGCATAGGTGGTGCTGGTGTGTTAGGAAGTGCAGACTGGAGGAGGTAATTAGGCCAGAAGGGCAATACCCTTCTGGATGAAATTGGTGCCCTGTAGAAGAGATCTTAGGGCACCTGTCTTCCTCATAGCAGGTGTAAGATGTGCCACCCTCTTTGTCTTGGTCTTTTGGCCTCCAGAACTGGATTAGGAAAAATGTTATTTATAACTTACTCAGTCTAAGACCCAAGTCAAGCATCTTTTATGAAAATGGTTAGATCAGGAGTGTTTTAAATTTTTTAGTTTTTTCAGACTTTGGAATATTTGCATACTTATTTTTGGTACTCCGCATAGACTTATTTATTTTTGGTACTAAAAATTTTTTCAGAGTTTGGAACATTCACTTTGGGTCATTTACTTGAGTATTGGGGAATCAAACTCAGTGATTTGCACATGCCAAGTATTACCACAAAGCTACAGTCCTTTAAAAAAAAAAGTCTCTTTTTTATTTTTATGTGTATTTGAGACAGGGTCTTGTTGTGTTGCTCAGGCTGGCCTCATACTCGTGGGCTCAAGAGAATCTCCTGCTTTAGCCTCCTGAGTAGCTGGGGCTGCTTGCATGTGCCACCAAATCCAGAGAAGGTTTTGGATTTTTGGATTAGGACAGCTACCTGTACTTAGCAGGAGACAAAATCTTCCATCATCACCTCTTGTCCTTCCCTTGCTGGACCAGACCTCCATCTTTGCATCTTTGCCTTCATCTGGTTGAAATATATGCAGTAGATAGTAAGTAAACTTGTTCTAGTTTGTTATTCTCACCCAGCAGGTGACTTTCCTTTGTGAACTTACCTTGAGTCTTTCTGAGGTCACTACCGCCCTTTGTAGTTTGACCTTGCTGAGTTCTACGTAGATGAATGAAGCACACTGATGTGTATTGTATGGAGTCCATTCTGTTCGTCCTACTTAGGATCCATTTTTATTAATGTCTTTTTTGTGATAGAAGGAATCAAAATAAACTACCTTTTTCTTTTTTAAGATTGTGCTGAAGTCTTAGGGCTGAAGGAATAGCACAGTGTTTAAAACACTTGCTTAACAAGTACAAGGCTCTGGGTTTTGTTCCCTAGCACCACACAAACTGGGCATGATGGTGCATGCCTATAATCCTAGCACTCAGGAGGCTGAGGCAGGAGGATTACTGTGTGTTTGAGTTCAGTCCGGGCTCCATAGTGAGTTCAGGACCAGCCTGGTCTAGAGTGAGGCCTTGTCTCAAAAAACAAAAAAATTGTGCTAAAGTCTTAACAGATTAATCTGAGTTTCTGTTTAGATGTAGGTTATCCATTAATAGCAAAGTCTGGAACTGGGGACAGGGCTGGAGTCTTGTGTGGACAGAGCACACAGGTTGCCAGACACTGAATAGTGCAGTACATGAGGACCAGGAGGGTGGGTTTTGGCAGGTGGTTCTACAGGGACTTGGGACTGTCCTTTGGAAGCCAGGAGCACCTTGGAACCCATGCTGGAGCAGCATGACTCCCCTTTTGTACCTCAGGCCCTCAGTGAGCCTCTGATCAGTGTTTAGGGTCACACAATCTACCCACCCCACCATCCCTATAGCAAGCGTCCCAGCCTGGCTGTCTCTGTGCAAACTCAGAACTTTGTACCTCTGAGCACCAGGCTCTGGATGCTGGCTCCATGGCCTCTGAACAGATGTCACATGACACAACCGTACCCAGCACTGTTATTCCTGTTACTGTGATCAAACCGTTACATGCTTGGTGGTTCTTAGGCTTATGGACTCTAGGTTGGGCACTGGAATGGGCATGGAAAGGGCTGGCTTGTTCCCACTCTGCCACAGATGTGGTTGCAATTGTAGGCTTTCACATGCACATTTCTGGTTCCCTGAGCCAGGGAGCCTTTGAAGTCGATTTGGATCAGTGCAGCTGCCGCTCTTCATGTGACTGTGCTGGGTTCACAGGGAGAAAGAATACTTCCCAAGAGCCACCATCCTAAGAGCACAGTATCCATGTGTGCATGACAATAACCTTGCCTCAGAAGTCACGGGCACTGTGATTGGTGGCTGCAGTCAGGGTAGCCTGGACCCAGAGGAGGGGACCAAGTGCCCATCCTGCAGTAGACCGAGGGCCAGACTTAGGCAGCTGTCCTAAAAACGGCTACCACTTTGTTTTAAACCAAGATAGAAAATGACAGAGTGCCTCATGTAAGAAAAAGTATTCATTTTCAGTTATAACATGGGTATACGCTGGCTTATGAAATAACACGTTCTTACTGTAGCGTACAATTTTTTTTAAAAGATCTTGTTAGCTGTGACTGGTTATGCAGGCCTGTAATCTTAGCAGTTTGAGAGCCTGAGGTAGGAGGATAGTCAGTTCAAGTGCAGGCCGGGCAACTTAATGAGCCTCTTGTGTCAAAACCAAAAATGAAGAATGGGCTGCGCTGTAGCTTGGTGTGAAGGCCCTGAGCTTAGTCCTCAGTACCAAAAAATAAAACTGCAAAAGAGACTGCTCAACTAAAACTAATGTGGTTTATGAACAGCAATTTGTATTTCATAATACTTTAATATGTGACTACTAGGTGGTTGTTAGCTGTAAAGATGAGAAAATTCGGGGATTATTGTTATTGATGAGAGAAAGGCTTTTTCTTCCTGAGCGAGGATGGAAGGCCAACTCTGAGAATCACCATCTTGTGGAGCAGACTGGGACAGGCCCACAGCCAGTGTTCCCTTAAAATTTAACATGATATTTCCTAGAAGGGCCGGGAGCAGCTGTGACAGGGGGCATCTGTCTTTTTGCAGAGGACTCCCAGGGTACATAAGGCTCAGAAGGCTGAAAAAGGCCATCCCTGTCCAGCCACTGTGCCTGAGGTGGTGATGCGTGGTAAAGCAGTCCTGGGAAAGGCTTCCGCAGCCAGCAGGACACCCCGAGGCAGGTTGGGGCGAAGACAGGCACACCAGCAGCAGCGGGCCTGCCCTCATGCTGTGACTCACTGTGTGCTGGGTCACGCGCTTAGTCACCCGTGCCCCCATGGGAATGAGTGAGCATGGCCCAGTAGGGGCCTGCACCACCCCTCTACAAAATATGCTTTCACAAAACAGCAGACTTTGTGGAATGGGGCCATGAAATGATTCGGATATTTTAGAAAATCTGCATAATTTCATGCACTTATTATTAAAATAATACATATTCATTAAACTATAAAATGCAGATAATGAAAACATAAAATATTTGTTATTTTACCATTTAGAGCCCTTGCATTTGCTGTTGTCATTGTGTGTCCTTTCTGTTGTTCCTCTGTAAACAGAATACATTTGAGAAGACAAATAATAGGCTCTGTAGTGCACTGTAAAGAGCATTGGTTTTTAAACTTCTGCACACATACTTTGTGTCAATTAGTATGTTTTTGTTATTAATAACACTTCCTAGTTTTCCTTTGTGTAGTAATAAGATTTAAATATTTAACATTGCTGACATTTAAATATCATAAAGAGGGCCATAGCAAATGTCCACACAATTCTTTTTCCCCCCATACCACATTTATTTATTCTTAGATTTTTTTAAAAGCATGTAATATCCATACATGGCACAGAATACTATCACCTTTATTTGGGAGATGTCTGTGTAACTCAAATTGCTAAATCAAAGAGCATGAACTTTTTTTTAAAAAACTGTGTATCTATTGATAAATAGTCTATTACAAATAGACAATTACTTCAGTTTACACTCTCATCAGTAATGTTCCTGGGATTTCACAATTTGGTAGGAAAAGAGCTCAATGTTTGCTCACTTAGTGTTTCATCTATTTGATTGTAATCGCCTCTAGGCCTTTTTTTTTTTTTTTTTTTTTCCTCTTTCAAACTCTTATCTACCACTCAAGGCCCACCTCCAACTCTCTCCCTTCCTTGACCCTCTCCTACACCCTGCCTGGCTCAGGGTGGCTTCATCTGTTATGTGCTCTCTCCTGTCAGTGGTAATTTTCTGGACCATGTGAAGTGATGGGTCTCGGTCGCTTCTCCTGCAGTCTAGCCTGTGGCTCATTTTTGTGCCTATGTGCAGGACTCGATGAAAGGGTTGAGTCGGAGTCCATCCAGCGGGAGCAATGGCAGCAGAGAGGAACTTGTTGAAAGAGGTGGCAGAGTTAAAAAGGTTCCGCCAGGCCTGGTGACACAGGCCTGTAATCCCAGCCCTCTGGGAGGCTGAGGCAAGAGGATCACAAGTTCAGGCCTTGCTTGAGTAATTGAGACTATTTCTCAAAATCAAAAATAAAACATGGGGACTGAGGACGTAGATCAGTGTGAAGGTCCTGAGCTCAATCCCTAGTACCAAACAAAATAAACAAGCAGAAAAGGAGGTAGGAAAGGTTTAAGGAGCTGAAGTCCATGTAAAGCTGTTGTGGAGGGGACGTGGTCCTACACTGCATGGGGCAGCCCCACCTGGGGCTTGTCATCACAGTAGCTGATGTATCTGTGTTGTTTAACCCAATGGCGGCATGGTTTCCCCAGCCAGGGTTTTGTTACTAAGCTCACTTCCTACCGAACCTTGTTCTTTTTGCGGTGTGATCAGACAGTTTCTTCTTTTGTCACCTCCCCTTCCCTGTACCTTGTCTTGCTCAGGCTCCTTCAGATCGTGCTCTGTCCTCAGGAGTCTTTTTTTTTTTTTTAAAGAACTTTCTTTACACTTTGGGATAGCGTTTACAAATTTACAGAGACAGTGGCCGTTTCTTGCTGCGGTAGTTGTCTCTACTTATAGCAGGCATTGTGTGTGCCTCTTTCCTTCCCACACAGCACTGTATTTCCTCTGTTTCCTTTTTCCTTCTGCGGGGGGGGAGGGAGCGGTTTGTGTGTGTGTGTGTGTGTGTGTGCTTGCGCGCGCGTGTGCGAGAGAGAGAAAGAGAGAATAGAGTTAGGACAAATGGTGACACAGCCTGTGAGCCGCAGCTGGCCCACTGGATAGTCCTGTCGTACCGCACCAGGACCTTTCTTCAAAGCTGTGTGTCTGTCCCTGCTCATCTCTGCAGGTTAGATGGTGTCAGGCAAGACTCCTCGGCTGCTGCTGAGAGCACGTGCCACCAAAACCCACTTCCTTTTTCTCCATACTAAGGTGCTGCGGAAGGTGGCAGCCCTGGGACAACTGCTGTCCCTCTGGGTATAGATAGCATCTGTACCTTCAGGTGTCCTGTCCTTATACGACGGTGTCTTGGGCTGGGGCACCCATAATTTTATGAGCAGGAAGAGGTTTACCATGAACACCTCTTCCCTGTTCCAATCTCCCCTCAGGTCCTACAGGCCTGGGTGCTGTCTGCCTGCAGGCACAGCTAGTGACCATGCTGCCTCTAGGGAGGCCAGCCAGAGTGAAAGACGCCGCTGTGCCCATGGCCCCGAGGTTGTGCCAGTGTAACTCTTCAGCCTGCTGTCTTCACAAAGCTGCTGTGCTGTGCCCCCTGGAAGTCGGAGGTGGTAGAAACAACAGCCCTTAAGGCTGGTAGCGTTTTGTCTCCTGTGGTGCAAGGCTGTGTCCTTCCTTGGACCTGAGTGTGCTTTTCCCGCCTCAGAAGCCTCCCCTGTGTCTGCCCCATCGCCTCCCTCTGCCTCAGCCATTGGCCCTGCTGTCTGTCTCCTGTCACTCACTCCAGGGCTGGCTGTGACCGTAGCAGTGAGCATTCTGCTTTTGAACTTGGGATGTCTGGAGTTGCCATTATTGTTGGATCCTGGTATTTTCCCCTGGTGGTTGATTGTCCCCTGTGATTGCAACACCATTTCCTTCTGAGAGTCACACTCTGTCATCTGACCCTGTCCCTGCTGCAGCCCCATCTAACTGGGACCTTCCTGTGACCAGCAGCTTCACCCTTCCACACCTCTGCTCAGAATGGTTTCTCCTGAGAATGTTTCAGGTGATCTAGGAAGGAAATACCTAGCTGAGCCCTCCTGTTCCTTTAAGGTTCCCCTCAGCAGGCATCCTGCCTCTGAAAATGTCTGTGATTCCCCCTTTAGGCAGAGTTAATCAGTCACCGCTCAGCCACACTCTGTACAAGCTTTCGTTGTTAAACATTTACGAAGTGTTGTAATTGTCTGATTACATATTATTTTGTCCTTCTGTATTTAGCTTCTGGAAGGGAGGATCCAGATGTTTATTGCTATAATTTCAGTTTCCCATATTTAGTGCTTAAAAGGCACTGGGTAAACACTGGAATGAATGACATTTTCCCTGCTAATCTGTAGATCCAGACACTTCTCTCTTCCTGAGGAGTAGAAGTCACTTTCTAAGGAAATCCATACATTTTAACAGATTACGAGCTATAAGATACTTACACATACTGTTCTCTAAAACGCAGCCATACAGGCCACTTCATTTGTAACTTGGCCGACTGGATGGAGGCCCTGGCTCGATCTGGGCAGTGAGGAAGGCAGGGTCACCTAGATGGGATCCAGGGGGTGGGGAGGACAGAGTGGCCTAGATGTGGGGACCTAGGGGGACCACATCCTGCGTCTGTTCCAGACCTCACCTAATTAGTACCTTTTTGGACTAGCTCACCCCCTGTTCTGAGCACCCACAGCTGGCCACTGAAGAGGCCTGGGGACAACAGCACTGGGTCCAGGTCCACGGCTCACTAGCTGCTGGAAATGAAGCTGACTTCTTAGAGCCTCTGCTCCACATGTGCATTTAGGAATCATGGCAGCCGCCTACCCTTCACAGGACTGACATGATGGTGTGGATGCTGTGTGTCCCCAGCCACATGGGCTGCTCAGGGTAAGGAACACCGCAGATGTGGGCTATTCTGGGTAGGGGTGGGTGCCTTGCCGAGCTTGCTGAGGTGGTCGACCATCTCTAACTCTGGTTCTTGTGTCTGACCATGGAGTGGCAAAACAAGATTGTATAGGACAGGCTAACCCACAGGCTATACCCCCAGGCATGGGCAGAAATAGTTCTGTAAGTCACATTCACTTGGAAGTCTTCTTGCTCCGTGCCTGTGGTTCTGTGCTACTCACTCGTGCAGGGAGGGTCTCTGACAGTTTATCTGAGGTCTGCAGAGAGAGCAAACAGATTTCTCTGTACCCTACAACCACGTGAGCTCTGTTTACGAGGGACCTGGACCAGGAAGGGCAATCTCGTGAAAATCCAGTGGGCACGCACCTGCCTGTGCGTGTGAGAGGCCTGGGCCGCCTTCCTGATAAACCCCTGTCGGGTTGTCCATCTTTAGTACCAAACTTGGGTCATCTTGTTGTTTATATTTTGTACTTCTCGTAAATGAGAAACTAGGAAGATGCAGTGTATTTTTTACAGAAGGACAAAGGTTGTGGAACTGTCCCTTTTGAAAAGAACCTTTGGTCACCTAACTTTTAATAACTTGTTCCAGCTTTAATTTCTAAAAACCTGTGGATTAAACTCCTTATTTTCTCTGATTTACAAGGAAACTAAAATGTGGGAATTTTGATCTCTAAGTGGCATGACTGCTTGTTTAAGGGATTATTTTAAAGTTTAAACATCTGAGGATCTCATGATACTTCTGGTTAAAAAGTTTGCTATTAAAAATTATAATTTAAATTATATTTCTAAGAAAAGACTCAGTTTAAAGGGGAATAAAGCACCATCAACCATTGATTTGCATGCACTGGACAATAACAGGATATGTGCTTACTTTAGAATAACCAGATTTCAGGTAATAGCTTTTCATTTTTTATCTCTACATTCTTTGTAAATTGTCTGGATTTGTGTGTGGCTGTGTATTAGCTTATACTCAGAATAATTTTAGAACATTCTGTGTTTTGGAGGGAAAAAAAGGAAATTATTTGAACGTGTAAAGTCAGCCTGCCTCCACCCTCCCCACCATGAAGAGAACATGGAACAGAAGGGAAACTGCATCTTTGAAGAAGTTAGGAGAGATTGGAAACCCTCTGCCAGAAAATAAGGCAAAAGAGTAATTTGTAAAGGATTAAACTCAGAACTGGAGAGGATGTAGACAAGCAGACACATGGATGATACAGGAATACAGAAATACAAGGGGTGACCAGCCAGGTGAGTAACACTTGCCAAGGTGGGAGCTGCATCCAGGATGCGGAATGAGTCCCTCCTGTGTAGTAGTGGAGATGAGTACGCAGCTGGTGGCTGGCAGGAGTGTCTCCAGATCCAGCTTGGTTACAAAATACAGAGGAGGCTGGACTGGATGTGGATGTAGGCAGAAAGTGTTGGGATGTCCATCTGTGTGGCAGGAGGAAGAAAAGAGACACCATGTACAGCTCTGTGGCTGCCTGGAACTTCTGGTTGAGAAGAGAGAATCGTTCAAGAATATTTCCCACCCTGTGTGTCATTTGGTCCTGCCTAAAACTCAGGGCCCCAGCTCTCCTCCTAAGTGTCTCTGACTAAGATTGCTGGTCCAGGAGAAACTCCTCGGAAAAAAAAAAAAAATCTAAAATGTACCAATTTAGGATCTAATCAAACACAAGAAAAATAAAGACCAACATGAAAGAGCTGGGCATGTTGGTGCAGGCCTGTGATCCTAGCAGCCTGAGAGGCTGAGGCAGGAGGATCAAAAGTTTGAGCCCAGCCTACACAACTTAGCTACTTGGCAAGACCCTGTATCAAAATAACAAAACAACAAACACAACAACAACAACAGCAAAAACATGCTAGGGATATTGATCAGTGTGAAGGCTCTGGGTTCAATCTCCAGTTCCTCAAGAAAAAAACATGAAAAATAAAAAGGTGATATCCAACTGTCAATAGAAAAATGTTGGCACACAACAAATGATCATAATTATATATTTTACAGGTTAGAAAAATGAGTCACTCCTTGTCCATAAAAAATCTGGAGTATATATCAGAAAAGGGGAAGTTCAAGGACAGTATTGTCAAACAGGAAAAGAAAGCTAATTTGAGGAAATAAAGTGAAGGAAGAAAGATAACTATGACAAAAATAAGGGGAAATTTTAAGGTAAACCTGAGACAGCATGCGGGCAATAAGAATGAAGGAAACTTGCTGACAGAAGTAGACATATTTTAGAAGAATTAGGGAGTGGATGGTAGATATGGTTGAAAAAGCACAAAAAAAAATCTTTAAAGAAGGAAATAAATAATAGACAAAAGCGATTGAAAGTATAAGCCAAGAAAAATTCCCAAAAGTAAGAAAAAGCATGATCCTACCCTCTGAGAGGGCAGGGTGTGCCCCAGAAATGAGATGCAGGAAGGCTAGCTTCACTGCTTATCCCAGTGATTACTGAGCTCCAAAGGCCAGGCTGAGGGAGCCTGTCAATTTGGAACAGGAAATGCAATCTGCTAGGTATCCCTGATTAACACAGAGGACACTGAAGCCATGGTGAGTGACAGTCTTGATTAAGTGTGACCTGAGATTTTATGTCCAAAGGAATAGTTTTTAAAGTATAAAAACAATGGATGAGTTTTCACGTGTAAGGATTGAGAAGGAATAACCTGATGACAGCTGTTGTAGGGAATCTAGGCAAGACAGATACTAGCCATCACCCCGGTGGCAACTGCAGAAATTATAGTGAAAGAGAAGTGATGAGCATTGCCTGGCTGCCCTGTAAGGACCCTTATTCTTTTGCCCACCCCCTCCCCACAAATCTACTCTAGAATAATGTATCTAGTGTGAACTATAGTTAAGTGAACTGACTGTGGTCAGTTATTGAAACAGGTGTGTTTAAGCTTATAGAACACCAGATAACCTTGACTAGAAAAGAACCTAATCAGGACATATCATAATCAAAACCTCAAAAATTCAACCTAAAGAGAGACTATAAAAACCAGGAAGAGAAAAACATTACTCTATCAAGGCAAGCCCATTCAAATTACTGCAGATTTCTCAATGCAAAACTTAAAAGCCAGGAGAGGGAATAAAATCTTTCAAGCTTTAAAAGGAAGCAAGTGTCAGTGTAGGTTGTTCTGTCCAGCAAAATTATCCCTGAAGATTGAAGAAGCTAAAACTTTTTCACAACCAAGAAACCCTAAAAAACCTTGTGACCACTAGCCCAGATTTGCAAAAAATACTTGAGGGAATCTTACAGAGAAGAGCAGCACCAAAGAACTCAGAGGAAAGGAAACAGTGTAATGTGAAAGGAAAAGTTTAACAAAATGATAAAGGGCCAGCACCAGAAAAGACAACGGCAAGATTCCCTAAAAATCTTAATTACTGTCAATGCTAAGGGTCTTAGCTTCTCAATCAAAAGACAGACTGGCAGATTGTATCAAGAAATAAAAGCCCAACATATGTTGTCTGCAAGAGACACATTTCACCCACAAAGAAGAACACAGACTGAAGATAAATACTCCATGATACTGGAGCTGGGAAACAAGCAGGAGTAGCTGTACTATTCCCAAACACAGCTGATTCCAAACCAGAACAGATCAGAAGAAACAAATATGGGTACTGGTAAAAGGAACGTTCCAACAGGAATAGCTCACAATAACAAACATATATACAGTCAGTGTAGGTGCACTTAGTTACATAAAACTGCTGGATGTGATAGTTCAGATACAGTTATGTCATACTAGCAGACTAGTACCCCACTCTCACAGATAGGGAATCAACAAATGGGAGTATATAAAAGTAAAAGCTTCTGCAGAGCAGAGCAAACAGCCACTCTTCGGACAGAGGACTGTTATCTAGAATATACGAAGAATTGAAAAGAAAATGGACCTTTCCCAAGATAAAAGACTCAGTCAGAAGTGGGCAACTGAAATTAATAGACAGTTCTCAGAAGAAGATACCTGAATGGCCAATACATACACGAACAAATGTTTAGCATCTTTAGCCCCAGAGAAATGCAAACCAAAGCAATGCTGAGTTTCCATCTAACTCTAATAAGAATGGCTGGGATCAAGAGCTCAAAACACAACAAATTCTGAAGTTGTCAGGGAAAAGTAACCCATGTACATTGTTGGTGGGACTGGAAGCTGGTGTATCCTTATGGAAAGCAGCATGGAGATTTGTCAGAAAACTGAAAGTAAATATACCATTTGACCTAGCTGTACCTCTTCTGGGTGTCTTAACAAAAGAGTTAAAGTGAATATACAGGAATGATACTTGCATATCCATGTTTATAGCAGCATACCTTGTAGCCAAATATTGGAAGCAGCTGATATGTCCACCAACAAATGAATGGATAAAGATGTAGTACTTATGCACAATGAAGCAGTACTTTACCATACAGGAAGAGAAATTTGAATCACATGTAGGAAAGTGGGTGCACCTTGAGATCATTGTGCTTAGCAAAATGAATCAGATGTGGAAGGTTAAATATCATATGAATTCTCTAATAGGAAAAAACCAAACTAAAAAGTTAAAAAGAGATGAAAGAAGAAGAGAGACTTTATGGGGAGGGAAAGTGTGTGTGTGTGTGTGTGTGTGTGTGTGTGTGTGTGTGTGTGTGTGTGTGTGTGTGTGTGTGTGTTGGGATGTGAAGCGGAAAGGGAAGTAACAGTGATTAAGGTGTGATTTCTAAGTGTTACAAATACATGCTGATAAAAGAAGAAGGAAGTGAGGCCTTTGTAAGGGTCACTAGCAAGAATGATGTCACTCTGGGTTAGAGTGGCCTTGAGTTTGAAGACTGGTGTCTTCAAAAAAGCATGGGATGACACAAAAGTCAATAGCATTCTTCTACAGCGATACAGAGAAAGGGATCAGAAAAATGATCCCATTCACAACCGGCTCAAAGAATATCAGACACCTAGGAATCAACTAAGCAAGTGAAGGGTCTGTATACTGAGCACTACAATACTCTGAAAAAAGAAATTGAGAGATTTTGAGAAAACGGAAAGATACTGCCTGGCCCTGTGTAAGTAGAACCAACATTGCCAAAAAGGCCATACTACCTAAACTAACATACTGATTCCATGCAACCCCAATGAAGATACCAATGGCATTTTTCATGGAGCTGGAAGAAGTGATCCAAAAATGTATATGGATCCACAAGAGATCCCGAATAGCCAAAACAATCCTAAGCAAGAAAATAAAAGCAGCAGGTATCATAATACCAGATATCAAATTATATTACATAGAAACAGTAATATAAACCACATGGTATGGAACAAACACAGGTGGATCAATGGAACAATTTTCAGATAGACATCCCTGAGTGCCTCCAGCCATCTGATCTTTGACACAGGGGCTAAAAACATGCTGGAGTGACATTCAACAAATGGTGCTGGGAAACTGGCTAGCCACATGCAGAAGAATGAAACTAGACCTACATTTTTTACCATGCACCAAAATCAAATCAAAATGGACCAATGACTTAGACATTAAGATGGAAACACTGAACTTGTTGGGAGGAAAAATAGGCAAAACCCTTGAAGAACCCTGGTGTAAGCAAGAACTTTCTCAATGAAATACTCAATGCATGTGAGATAATGCCAAGAATCAACAAATGGGATTATATCAAATTAAAAACTTTTGCACAGCAAACAAATCAACAGAGTGAAGAGGGCACCCATAGCATGAGGAAAAAACTCTTTTGTCAGCTACTACTCAGGTAGAGGACTATTATGAAAAATATACAAAGAAGTGAAAAAAAATTAGATCCTTCAAAATAAAGGACAGAATCAGAAAATGGGAATCTGAAATGAAGAGATAATTCTCAGGAGAAGAACATGAATTGCCAATAAATACATTAAAAATGTTAAGCATCTTTATCCATTAGAAAAGTGCAAATCAAAACAATACTGAGGTTCCATATAGTTCCAATAAGAACAGCTGGTATCAAGAACTAAAAAAAAAACGTTGACAAGGGTGTGGGGGAAAAGGAACCCTGTTTGCTCATGGGACTATAAACTGGTACAGCCACTTTCAAAAGCATATGGAGATTCCTCAGAAAACTGAACATTGACATCCCACTTAACCAGCTACTCTGGGTATCTTCCCAAAAGAATTAAAGTCATCATACAGGAGTGATACATGCATACCCCTGTTTACAGCAGCACAATTTATAATAGCCAAGTCTTGGAAGCATCTGATATGTCCATGAACAGGTGAATGGATAAAGAAGATGTGGTATATATACATAATGGAATACTACTCTGCCATGAAGAAAGATGCATCTAAGTCATTTGTAGGAAAATGGATACACCTTGAGACTGTTATGTTTAGCAAAATGAATGAAACACAGAAGGTTAAATATCATATGGTTTCTCTAATATGAGAAAACCAAACCATAAGAAATTAAGAGAGATGAAAGAAGTTGGACTTTGTGGAGAGAGAAAGGGGAAGTGGCAGGGAGGATTTGAGAGTGGGAAGGGGATGTTATGTGTAAACAAAGGTCACAGAAAACTGGTCTTTGTGGGAGCCATGAGAGAGTCACAAGTGCCTGCCTCCTCAGAGCCTGCAGAGGACCAGCCCTGCTGACACCTTGTTAGGGGGCCTTGGGTCTCCTATGAAAGAGTAACTCTCTCTCTGGTTTATTTTGCATCTTGGGGATTGAATCCAGGGCCTCACACATGCTAGACAAGAGCTCTACCATCAAGCTACGTCCCTGCACCTTTTACTTTCAGAGAAAGTCTTCTAAGATGCCCACATTGACCTCAAACTTCGATCCTCCTGCCTCAGCATCCCAAGTACCACCATGTCTGGTGTCTTGTTTTAAGTGTCCCATTCTATGGTAGTAGGTTACAGCAGCTCAGGAGTTTGCATTAAGAAAAGATGGCATAGAAGTCAGCAGACTTGGCCAAGTTCTAAGTGTGGAGGAAGCACCAGTTTCATTGAGCAGGTTTGAAGTGGGAAATGCCTGTAGATGTTTTTGTTTTGTTATGCTATCCTGCAAGAACTTTGCTATTCAGCCTGCCAGTTATGGAAGCTGACTGCCAGCCAGCCAGGGCCTGAGGTCGGAGTTCACCTCCCAGAGGGGCCTGGATGCAGTCTTCCCCAGCCTGAGTCCAGCCACCTTTCCTCTGTGA
>PVKB01000741.1:10799-69400 GCA_004027205.1 Ctenodactylus gundi | reverse complement strand
CTTTGTGTAGCTAGGGAAAATGTTCAGCCTTCATGCTGAGCCACATCACCAGCTCTTTTTTTTTTCTTCCATATCCTTTTATTTGTTACAATTTTTTTTTGAGACCAGGTCTCACTACTACACTAAGTTTCTCAGGCAGGGCTCAAACTTGATGTCCTTCTGCCTCAGCATCGCAGAGAGCTGAAGTTAGCTTTAGCTTCATGAAAGTGAACAGAACCAGAGGACCAGTCTGGCCGGAGAAATGGTGTTTCAGAATCCCACGGAGCAGACCAGTCCTGTGCCTTCCAAGCACACAGGAACAGCCCCTCGGCCTGTCAGAACATGGGGCTCGCCTGCCCCTTGGGGCTGCAGTGCCCTTCCCCTGGGGTCAGGACAGTTAAGGGGTGGAGGAGGGGCAAGCAGGAGTCAGCTGGGCCACTCAGCGGGCCACCTGGGCAAGGTGCTGTAGTAAGGGTCACAGGCTCACCTTGATGGTCTCCAGGAGCCTAGCATGTGGTATCAGGTTGCCTGGGCTTTCTTGAGAGCAGCATGGAGCCCGAGAAGGATTTTACATGGGCTGTACTCATGAATCACGTTTCATGTGTTTTGAAACTTTATGTCTGATGTTTTCCTGCTGCAGATTAAGAACTATGCATTCCCCTCCTCCCTTGGCATGCAGCTGGCTGTGAGCTCAGTGTGCGTGTGGAGGACATACAGGAGCGTCTCATCTTTCCCAGCAATTGCAGGGGGATGCTTAAGGGTAGCAAGTGAGTAGAGGGGTTCCACTGCGGCATGTCACCTCTTGGTCCGTGTGTCTGTACGTGCTGTAGAGAGGGGCCGGTTCCCTGTGTTCAGGCACTCGGGAGGTATTGTGGAATGTGAATTGCTTCCTTGGATCTCTGTAGATGTGTTCTCACTAGCAATAACTACTGAAGTAAAGAGGAAGTGATATCAGCAGATGTGCAGAGCTCTCATTTGCCCTGAATACACTATTCATTGACACAAAAAGATCATTTCTCAATTCAAATTGGAATATTCTAATTTAAGGCCAAAGCTGTTGTGTCACATCTCTATGGAAACAAAGCTCTACTGTGCAGTCATGGCATGGGGGCTTGATTCTTCTTGTAGATACACAAATTAGAGATGCAAATGCTGCTTCCTTCATTTTCTCCTAGGAACTCTCTTAAAATAGGAGAGACTTCTTAGCTGATGACATGTGTTTATATGTTTTATAAGATTTAAAATACCTGTTCAAATGTCCTGCTTTTATATAAAAGTAGTGAAACTTAGAAATTGTTGACAAAGAGGATTGATTTGACCTTCTTAGTTCTTAGCCATTTAGGATCATTTTGTCTTGGCAAGGCAATCTGATGTGGTTATCTATTTTTTTTTCTTAGTGGTCTTCAGTTACTCTGTATATATTGTGGGGGTGAACCCTTTGTTACATATTGTGCAGTTATCTTTTCCTGATTTGAGGCTTACCCTTTGATTCCTTTACTAGGGTCTTTTGATGAGTAGAGAGATTCTTAATTTAAAATTTTAACAGCAGTGATCTCTTCCTTTTTTGTTAGTGCTTTTTGGTGTCTAATTAAATCTTTTCTGTCATGAAAGTAAAAATACCCAAATGTGATTGTGTCAAACTGAAGACTTTCTGCACAGCAAATGAAACAGATAACAGAGCGAAGAGACAACCAGTACATGAGGAGAACATGTTTACAAACCTACGCAGATAAAGAGCTTTTATCCAGAATATACAAGGAACTCAAGCTGTTCAATAATAAGAAAAAAAACCAATAATCCCAGTAAAAAATGGGCAAAGGGGCTGAGTAGAAATTCTCAAAAAAAGATGTATGCCAACAGATGCACAAGAATAAAAGCCAAAACAACCCAAGAACCTCTGTATCTTGACTCACCAGAGAAATGCAAATTAAAACCACAATGAACTGTCACCTCCTAACTTGTTAGACTGGCTATTACCAGAGAGGTGGTGAGTAGCAAGTGTTGGGGAAGGGTGGGGAGGGCTGCGCACTTTGGAGGTAGTGTTGCCTTCTTAGAAATGCTAGTCTTCTGATCCTTACTGTAGAATGTGTTTTCTTTCATTTATATAAGGTATTTTATTCTTTTTATTTTATTTTATTTTTTGAGACAAGGTCTCACTCTGTAATCCAGGCTGGTCCTGAACTCACTGTATAGCTCAGACTGGTTTTGGACTCATGGCAATCCTCCTGCTTCAGCCTCCCAAGTGTTGGTATTCCAGGCCTGCACCACCACACCCAGCTTTATATGGTGCCGGGGAATCGAACTCAGGGCCTTGAACAAAGCATTTTTTTTTTCTTTTTGATACTATTGTACATGGAAGTTTTGACAATTGCCTTTTCCTGTTGCTCATTGTTACGTATAGTAACGTGTTGGATTCTCATGTGTTGGCTTTGTATGGTGCTACTTCACCAAATTCACTTATTCTAACAGTATTTTTATGGAATCTTTATTGTTTTCTACCTATCAGATGATGCTACTTATGGACACAGAGAATTTTGCTCCTCTTCTTTTGTTTTTGAAAGCCTCATTGGTTTCCTTGCCTAATTCTGTTTTAGAATGTCCAGTGTGGCGTTGAATGAGGATGGTGACTGACACCTCCTCTGGACTACTCCCCTAGACTCCTCCCCTGGACTCCTGCTCAGGACTCCTGATCTAGCCAGGGTGGGGATGTCCCATAACTGCATTGTGTGGTCTAGGCAGCCAAAGCATTTGTCACGTTAAGGTTGAATTCAGTCAGTGCTTCACCAAATAAAGTAGGCTGATTTTCAAGTTGGTAATTTTGTATGGTATATGAATAATGTCATGAATATCCAAATAGCACAGAAAAGCTTCTCCACCCTGCCTTAGAGGGAGAACGTTCCGTTTTTACCACTCTTTGGCAGTGCTATGGGTTTAGCTTTTGCTGTACCAAGGGAGTTCCTTTCTGGACCTAGGTTTCCTGTGTGTGAGGGGGTTGGGGGGGATGTTAAATTGTGAAAGGATATTAAGTTTTTTTCAAGACAGAGTCTCACTCTGTAGTCCAGGCTAGTCCTGAACTCACTGTGTAGCCCAGGCTGCCTCAAACTCATGGTAGTCCTCCTGCCTCAGCCTTCCAAATGCTGGGGTTACAGATTTGTGCTACCTCAGCTAGGTAATTTTCATATGGTTCTGGAGAATGGAACCCAAAGCCTTGTGCATACAATGCTGTCGCTTTCATCACTGAGCTGTGCCCCCCAGCCCTTTGAATTTTATAAGATGGTTTTTCTGCATCAGTTGAGATGAACCCTGTGGCTTCTTCCTTCGTTCTGTTGAGCTGCACACCACTGAGTGATTTCCATGTGTGGACCATCCTTTATCCCAGCACCCTTCTGCTTGTGCCTGCGCATGATGGATCATCCTTTGAGTTTTTAATTTTTTATTTTTAGGTACATATCACCTCCCTTTCCCCTTCCCACCCTTTTCCACCCTCCTTGGTGCATCCATTTATCTACAAATGACCCAAATTTGTTATTCTTAATGGCACAGTAATACTCTATTGTGTATATATACCACATCTTTTTTTTTATTCAGACATCTGTACGCAGGCATAATGGCTTCTTCCAAGATTTGTATCACTATAGTATGATGACTTTAAATCTTTTGGGAAGATACCCAGAAGAGGTATAGCTGGGTCAAATGGGATGTCGATGTTCAGTTTTCTGGGGAATCTCCACACTGCTTTCCATAGTGGTTGTACCAGTTTGCAGTCCCACCAACAACGTAGGAGGGTTCCTTTTTTTTCTCACAACCTCACCAGCATTTGTTGTTTTTTGAGTTCTTAATAGCAGCCATTCTTACTGGTGTTATATGCAATCTTAGTATTGTTTTAATTTGCATTTCTCTGATGGCTAAAGATGTTGAAAATTTTTCATGTATTTTTGGCCATTTGGATTTCTTCTGAGAACTGTTTATTCATTTCAGATTCCCATTTTTTGATTAGATCCTTTATTTTGAAGAGTCTAATTTTTTTCCAGTTCTTTGTATATTCTTGATAATAGTCCTCTGAGGAGTAGCTGGCAAAGATTTTTTTCCCATTTTGTGGGTGCTCTCTTCACTCTCTTGATTGTTTCCTTTGCTGTGCAGAAATTTTAATTTCATATAGTCCCATTTGTCTATTCTTGGTGTTATCTCTTGTGCATTGGATGTTGTATTGAGAAAGTCCTTGCCTGCACCTATGTCTTTGAGGGTTTTGCCTACTTTTTCTTCCAATAAGTTCAGTGTTTCTGTTTTAATGTCTAAGACTTTGATTCAATTTGATTTTATTTTGGTGCATAGTGGGTCTAGTTTCAATCTTCTGCACATGCTTAGCCAGTTTTCCCAGTACCATTTGTTAAAGAAGCTCTCTTTATTCCAGTGTATGCTTTTGCCCCTTTTGTCAAAGATCTGGTGACTGAAGGTACTCGGAGATATTTGGGCATCCTCAATTCCATTCCATTGATTCATCTGTGTTTTTGTGCCAGTATCGTATCATTTTTATCACTGTTGCTATGTAATACAGTTTGATATCTGGTATTGTGATGCCTCCTGCTTTTGTTGCTTAGGTTTGTTTTGGCTATTCTTGGCCTCTTGTGGTTCCATATAAATTTTGGGGTAGTTTTTTCTAGTTCTGTAAAAAATTGCTGCTGGTATCTGGGTTGAGATTGCATTCAATCTGTATGTTAGTTTAGGTAGTGTTGCCATTTTGACAATGTTGGTTCTGCCTGTTTGCGTGTCTCTTGGATTTCTTTTTTCAGAGTACTATAGTTCTCAGTGTAGATATCCTTCACTAGCTTTGATTCCTAGGTATTTAATTTTCCTTGAGGCAACTGTGAATGGCACTGGTTTTCTAATTTCTTTCTCTGTGACTTCATTGTTGCTATAGAAGAATGCTACCGATTTCTATGTATTGATTTTATATCCTGCAACTTTGCTGAATTTGCTTATTAGGTCTAAGAGTCTTCTGGTAAAGTTTTTGGGATCCTCTATAAGGATTATGTAAACTGCAAATAAGGACAATTTGACTTCTTTCTTCCCTATGCATATTCCCTTTATTCCAGTCTTTTACTGATTGTTCTGGTTAAAGTTTTGAGCACTATGTTAAGTAAGAGTGGTGAAAGTGGACACCCTTGTCTTGTTCCTGATTTGAGGGGAAATGCTTTCAGTTTTTCCCCATTTAGGATGATGTTTGCTATAACCAAATTATTGTCATAATTTGCTTTTATCAGCTTGAAGTAGACTCCTCCTATACCTATTTTCATTAAAGTTTTGATTAGGAAGGGGTGTTGTATTTTGTCAAAGGCCTTTTTTCTGCATCTATTGAGATGATCATGTGATTTTTTTTTTGTTCTTGTTTTTGTTGATGTGATATTTTACGTTAATTGATTTGTATATGTTGAACCAGCCTTGCACCCCTGGGATGAAGCCAACTTGGTCATGGTGTATGATCTTTTTAATGATTTTTTGTATTCTGTTAGCAATTATCTTATTGAGGATTTTTGCATCAATATTCACTAAGGAAATTAGCCTATAGCTTTGTTTCTTTGTTGGGTCTTTGTCTGGCTTGGGAATCATGATGGCACCTGCTTCCAAGAAGGAGTTGGACAGTGTTCCCTGTCTTTCAGTTTCATGGAAGAGTTTAAGGAACATTGGCACTAACTTTTCCCTAAAGTTCTGATAAAATTCTGCAGTGAATCCATCAAGTCCTGGGTTTTTCTTTGTTGGTAGATCCTTTGCTACTGCCTTAATTTCATCCCTAGTTACTGCTCTATTCAGGATTTCAGTATCTTCTTGGCTCAATCTTGGTGTATCGTATGTGTCAAGGAATTTACCTATTTCTTTTGAATTTGTTAATTGGTTGGATTATAGTTTTTCAAAATAGTTTCATATAATTTTCTGCATTTCATCATTGTCTGTTGTAATTTCACTGTTTTCATTTCTAATTGCATTGATATGGCTTTTTTTCTTTCCTTCTTTTGATGAGTTTGGCTAGAGGTTTATTGGTCTTATTTATCCTTTCAAAGTACCAACTCAGATTCACTGTTCCTTTTTTGTTTCAATTTCATTAATTTCTGCTCTGATTCTATAATTTCTATCTACTACCTTTGGATTTGATTTATTCTTGTTTCTCAAGGGCTTCGAGTAGCATCATTAGATTGTTAATTTCAGATTATTGTGGTTGTTTTCATATGTGCATGTATAGCTATAAATTTCCCTCTTAGTACTGCAAACCAGTGTTAAGTTTTATTGATTTTTCTCTATATTCTTTTTTTCACTGATCTCTGCTCTAGTCTTTATTATTTCCTTCCTTTTGATAGTGTTGGGTTTAGTTTATCTTTTTTCTGGTCCCTTAAGGTTAAGTTTGATAATGTGAGATCTTTCCTATTTTATTAATGTGTTATATCTATAAATGTCCCCTCAGTGCCCTATCTGCTGCTGTGCATTCTTGGTCAGAGCCAGTCCCTGGTGTCTGAAGGAGCCCGGCTCCCACAGGCTGTGTGGAGGCTGCTCCAGGAACACATGCACTGAGGCTGGGAGCTGCCGTGTGCTGGGCACAGGCCTGATAACACTTTACGGTCCTGTTCTTTTCTGGAAGCTGCTTCCTTTAATAGACCTCAGAATTCCCTGAGAGTTGTCTCCCACCAGCTTCCCTGCAGGTGGAGATGCCTGAGGCTTTTTAGCTAACCACTTTCCCTGGAGTATGGCCTTTTACACTCTTTTGGGCTCCTGGACCACCCTCTCTTTCACAAACTCTGGCTTTGGCACTCAGCCAGTTGGTTGCTTCTGAAGATGGCCCCCAGATATAACTCAAGAGGGTTGACTGGGCCACCAGCTCTCTGTCCCTCAGTCTCCCCCTTCCCAGCAAGCCTTCTCCTTATCCTTGAGTCTCAGGTAGTAAAGACTTTCATTCTTATGCGTTTGGAGAGCAAATTATTCCAAAACCAAATCAGAAATGTGGCCAGCAGCCCACGATAGGTAACCAGCAATTTCCCTGCAGCCGAAGTTCTGGGTGGGTTTCCCATCTGCCTTGGAATTGAGATTCTGAGATTCTTCTGTGAGGTCCCATTGGCCTTAGAGCTGAGATTCTACATGAGTTTCCTGTCAGCCTTGTAGTGGAAATTCCGTACTGGTTCCCCGTCACCCTCTTGGAGTTGAGATTCTGCGCAGGTTTCCCATCAACCTTTTATGAGTTGAGATTTTGGTTGGGTTTCCTATCAGCCTCTTACGAGAGACTGTAGATTTCCTGTTTGGCTTGGAGTGGAGATTCTGTGTGGATTTTTGTCCTGCATCGGTAAGTGATTTTTGTTCCATGTGTGCTGTGCTCACCACCTGAGGGGACAGATGAAAGGTTTCATGGGAATCCTAGGCATCTCTTTCTTTCCCTGTTGTTGTCGTCAGTATGAGTCACTGCATGGCCCAAGGTGGGGTAGGGAGTGGGAGTCTCGGGGCACACTGAAGAGTATGGCACTTGCACTCAGTGAAAGGTCAGTGCCCAGTTCACACTCAGGGCAGGGTTCTGACCCCACCTTCCCCCTCCCTCAGGCACAGGATAGGGAGCTAACCAGGACTGGTAGAGTCCCAGAAACAGTCTCCCCAAGTCGCGTGGCCTTAAGCCAAGCACCAGAACCGAGTTTCCTACTTGAAAGCTCTCATACCGTCACTGTGGGACTTAGTGAGATA
Source organism: Ctenodactylus gundi (assembly GCA_004027205.1). NCBI lineage: Eukaryota > Metazoa > Chordata > Mammalia > Rodentia > Ctenodactylidae > Ctenodactylus > Ctenodactylus gundi. The sequence continues at coordinate 61,708 of PVKB01000741.1, read as the reverse complement.
ATACATGCTTGGCTCTTAGCACAGTAAGGAAGCTGTGCTGGGCCTGGACGGCTGCTGGGATTCTTGCTCATTGCAGCTGGTTATGACTCAGTGGGCTTGAGTAAGTTCCTCCAGGGATAGGTGCTCAGTGGTAACTGCTGTCTTGCTCCTCTGTCAAAGGTCTGGCTGGCCTGGTGGGGCAGGCTACAATCTCAACACTCTGGGAGGCTAACACAGAAGGATTGTAAGTTTGAGCCCAGCCTGGACAGCTTAGTGAGACCTTGGTTCAAAAATAAAAATGGGCTGAGTATGTAACTCAGTGTGAAGGCCTTGGGCTTGATCCCAAGTACCACTGAAAAAATAAAAAAGATATCAGCTGTTCCTCAGGGAGGTTCTCTGACTCTGTCCCCCATAGACCTGACTGCTGGATCACGTTGTTCTTATGCTGTTTGGATGTAGATTTTGTGTTCTTAAGGAGAAAGATGGAAGTGGACATGGAAGGAAGCCAGGTTTATTTTCGCTGTACCATTTGGGAGTCCGTATACTATGCTGTCCTTTGGTCTTTGTGCCAGATGAGAAACTGAAACTGAGGAGGTAGAGTAGTCCTCGTAGAGGTGCCACTCCCAGGCGAGGCAGCCCCGTCAGCCCTGCTCGCTTCTTGCTGCTCTCACGTCGCCACACCTGTGGGTTACAAGGAAGTCCCTGGGATTCCTCTGAACCATCTGTTTATTTATTTCATGTAACTTTCTCCATAGTAGGTCTTTCACTTTCCTTTGTGGTCCTAATTAGAGAAAAAAAATTGAAGCAAGGCTCTCTTGGTGGGTTTTTGTTTTGAGAAAAGGTCTTGCAGTCCAGGCTGGTCCTGAACTCGCTGTGTATCCCAGGTTGGCGTCAAATTCATGTGGTCCTCCCGCCTCAGCCTCCTGAGTGCTGAGATGGCAGCTGTGTGCTACTATGCCTGGCCATTGTTTTTATGGTTCTGGATGACTGAACCTAGGGCCTTGAGCACACCTGGCAAGTGCTCTAACCATTGAGCTATGCCCTCAGCCCTCTTGGTTTTTAAACACACCTCTCTCTTACAGGCAGTTGTATCCGATGTACAGTTCGGTCCCATGAGATTTCATCAAGATCAACTTCAGGTATGAGTGAACCATACTGCAGCTATACATACTGATTTTCCTTTATCGTGTGTGTGTGTGTGTGTGTGTGTGTGTGTGTGTGTGTGTGTGTGTGTGTGATGTCCCCTCTAGTTATATACTTACCATATTAAGTCTCTTACCTTAGATAATGCTATTGGATTAGAGTTGAATTTACTGAACATGCTAACAGGAACTACAGTTTCGTGAGAGAAGGTCTTTTTATTAGAAATATACTAAGGTATTTGAAGAGAAAGGTGTTCTAAAGAACCTACTTTAACTGGTTCACAGTAAAGAAAGAAAAGTGCTACTGTGTGTGCATACAAATGTGTGTCAGGAGAGAGTGAAGCAAAGGTGGCAGCAGGACATTAACAGCAGAGGAATCTGGACAAAGCATTTCACATGCAGTTTTTTCATAGGCTTGAAAATTTCCAGAATAAGAATGTAAAAGTACGATCTCTGTGTTGCTCTATTAGAAAATATCTATTGGGCTTCCAGATCAAGATGGTCACTGAGTAACAGAGCAGCACAGTGTCTCCTCATTGGCCCACTTAAAAAGTGGAGAATTTAGTAAAAAACCACCTGCAGCTAGGACCGGGAAGAGTATTCCAACAACTGAAATTTGGCCAGCGAAAGGTCAGAAATCCCAAAGGAACATTGAAAGTGGAGGAAAAACAAAACAAAACGAAACAAAAAATGAGCAGCCTAGGAAGCCACCACAGGCTCGCTGCAAGTGGCTGGGAACCACAGACAGAGGAAAGCCCGCATGGAGCCTGGAACATCTGACTGAGCTAGGAGAGAAAGGAGAGCCCCAGCAACTGACAGAAGGCCACGGGAATGTCAGATATCCTGAAGTCATATGGTAAGTGGAGAAAAACAGCAGCCGACTGGGCGCAGCTCTGAGCTGCTGGCATCCACAGACTACAGACGGAGGAAAGCCCCTGAGGCCAGGACCTCCGACTGAGGTAAGAGTGAATCCCAGAGAAGGGGGAATTGTCAGCAGCGGGTAGCCCCAGCATCTGAAAAAAGAACTTGTGGGTAGTGCATACTACAAATGCAATGTGTGCTCCCCCTAGAAAAGGCCTCCTGGAGCCCAGATCCAAAGCAGTGCTCCAGAGCCATAACAAGCAATAACATAGCAGGAGCCATTAAAAAAAAAAAGCCCGAAACTGAACCTATTAGAGTAAAGAAAGCTCAGAAGAGCACATCAGGGCTTTTGGGGTCACCCTTAAACAGTGCCTAGGAAGAAACTGGCACAAAAGACAGTTGCAGAGGGAGAAAAAAGGATGCTGAGCTCCTGAATGGCTCTGTGTACCGAAGAGCCCCACTCTGGGGAGGGAAGCCAGGACACTGCCAACTTCCAACACAGAACCAAGAGGAATTGTGACTCCCCACCACACACCATCATAGCTGTTCAAAGAAAACTCTCAGCTACGCCTCTAAAGTGAAGTCCCTCAGCACCAGAAACATGGGAAGAAGATAGGGCAAGAGGGCACCCGCTGAGATGACAGACCCCAGAAACTCATGGCACGGGCCCTGAAACAGTGGAACTCATAGGGAAGGAAGTCAGAAAGCAAATAAATGAGTCAAAAAACCACTTCAGACAACATATTCTCAAAGAAATGAAAGCAATGATCAGCAGGCTTAAAGAGGATCTTACTAAGCAAATAATAGTCCTAGTGGAGACAAAGCTTACTGAGCATACTGAAGACACAAATAAAAAGTTGGCTGAGATAAAAAGGAAATGCAAGATATGAAGGAACATTTTAATAGAGAAGTGGAAAATCTAAAAAGAAATCTAGATGAAATTGAGGGTATGAAAGATACATGTGACAGCTGGGAAGACAACTCACATATTATGAGGACAGAATTTTACGCCTTGCAGACAAGGCTGAGGAAACAAATGATATAATTGGGTATGACTCCAAAGTTAGAAATGAGCAAAGTAGCTGGATACACCAGCTGATGGATGATTCAGAGAGAACCAATCTCAGAACTATGGGTGTGGGAGAAAGAGCAGAAGATAGCACCAAAAGTATAAAGAATTTATTCACAGCAGTAATGCAAGAAAATCTCCCTGTCTTTAACTTTTTCATTACTGTGACTCAGTACCCAACATCCACAAATTTAGGGAAGAAAAGGTTTATTTTAGCTCACAGTTTCAGAAGGTCGCAGTCCATTCAGGGGCAGCCAGTAGCAATGGAAACACATGGCAGAGGTAGAGGTGGAGGCAGCTTCTCACGACATCATAAACAGGAAAGCAAGTTGAGACTAGTCCTCCAAGGAAGGGAGCTTATATATCCTTTCAGGTTTCTTCCCAGTGATCAGCCCCTTCTGGATCCAGGTGTGGAAGATGTAGTAATCCCCCCCTACACGGCTATAATCCAGTTTCCATGCCAATAATTCAATTTACATGCACCCCTAGAAAATCTATAACATAGACTGGTTCTATGGTCAATCTATAAAATTCAAATACATGAGACTTTGAGGGACATTCCAGATCCAAACTACAATACTAACTTAGGAAAAGAAACTAACTTCCAGGTACAGGAAGCTTCTAGAACACCAAATAACCTCAACTAGCAATGAGACTTACCACGACATATAATGAAAACCTCAGAAATATAACATAAAAAGAATATTAAAAGTAGCAAGAGAAAAACAGACATTATTCTACCGAGGCAAACCCATGGAATTACTGCAGATTTCTCAAGGCAAACTTTAAGGGATAGGAGAGCCTGGAGCAAGATCTTTCACGCTTTAAAAGACAGCAAGTGTCAACCCAGGTTGTTATATCCAGCAAAATTATCCCTGGAAACTGAAGAAGATGCAAATATATTTCATGACCATGAATCTCGAAATTTGTAACCACTAGCCCAGCATTGCAGAAAATATTTGGAGGAATCTTTGAGAGAAACAGAGAGACAAGCAACACCAAAAATAACATGGAAGAAAAGAAACACCTAAAGAGAAAGTCGAACAAAATTAAAAAGAAATAGATTAGTATTTGAATCATTTGATTGGTATTCTTCTAAAAACAATAGCAACTGTCTCATAAAATCTGTGAACCTTCCCCCATAATTATTATTTTCAATAGTATAGAAGTTTATAAAACAGTAATTACATTCAACATGGGGAATTGGTATAAAATCTTTAAAATATGTATGCATGAAGTTAGGGATGGCTAGACAGGTAAAAGGATAAACCAAATCTGGCAAAATGTTAATAATTAGTGAAATGTGAGTAAACAATTTATGAAAGTTAAAAAAATCTAAAATAACAAAGCATGCCACTCTGTTGCTTTAACTGTAGCATACTAATGTGATACAGATTTAAGTTCATTTAATGTAGCAGATTGATATAGACTTAAACTTGTTTAATGTAGCAATTCACTTTTTGATGTTGGGTGTAAGTTTATCCTCTTTGAGAGAGGCAGAGAGATAAGCAGCAGTGAAAAACATGGAGGAAAGGAAACATCTAAAGAGAAAGTGTAACAAAAAAATAGACTGGTATTTGAATCATTTCATATACTTCTAAAACAGTACTAGTTCTTTTATAAAATCTGTGAAATTTCTCTACATGATTATTATTTGTAATGGCATATTGGTTTAAAAATATAATTACATTCAACATCAGGAATTGCTATAAAATCTTTAAAAATATGTATGCATGAATTTATAGATAGATAGGTAGATAAAGCAAATCTGGCAGAATGTTAGTAATTAGGAAAATGTGAGTAATAAGTTATGAAAGTTTAAAAATTATGAAATAACTAAGTGTGCCATCATATCTATTGCTTTAAGTATACTTATGTGATAGATTTAAGTTCATTTAATTTATCAATTCATTGTAGGCTTAAGTTCGTTTATTGTAGCAATTCACTTATTAGGTCTTCGATGTAAGTTTATCCTAAGAAAACTGACTGATGTAATGATAACCTTTTGAAAGTACAGACATTTACCTTTCAGTACGCAGCTAAGACTCTTGAAATTCTCTGTTTTTCTTTCTCACATTTTCTAGCCTTATGAATTACATTGTTATAGTCCTTTTCATATGTGGACTGGTGGGTAAGGTCAGGTTAAAGAATCTCAACAAAGATATAATAAGATATAGAAGAAAGGAACTTTTGGCAAATATTCCAACAAAGGGATCTACTGGACTCAGAGAAGAGGCATCAAGATTTGGCCACTGCAGCCCATTCTAGGGGTGGGTAGCTGAGATAAAGAGTGGTGATTTGAGAGAAATGAGTGAGACACAGAAGATTAAATATGTTAAGTATTGCATGGTTTCTCTGGTTTGGGAAACCCAGAATACACGTATTCTATATCACCACATGATGTGATAGTGAGAGTTAGGGGAGGGTGAGGAGGGGTGGGAGTGCCAAAAATGGGGAGGGATTGTAAAGTTGATGTGATTATATATGTGCACAAAATACTCAAGTTCATTGTAAACATTATATGTCTTGTATATTAATAAAAATGGTGGGGAAAAGATAATATCTATTATTTTTCTCTTCTAAAATATAAGTGAGGAAATACTCAGCGGAAATTTAGCCTAGTTGTTTGGGTCTGTCTGCAAATACTCACAGGGTCACCATCATATTTTTAAAGCTCACAGAGTGCTGACAGTGACCCCTGTGTGTTCCTTGCCTTTTGAGTGTCTTTGCTATGAGCCAGATAAAGGAACTCACCTTGGATAAGTGCTTATGTGTCCCTGGCCGCACTGTGGCCACTGGACACTGGCACCTCATCAGAGGTTCTGGCTCTGACGGAACAGAGCATGGTGCTCCTGAGTCAGGGAAAGGGAGCAGACCTGAACTTGCCAACCCCATCCAGCCTGGCACTGGTGCAGCTGGCCATTGTCCCAGCATCTGACCTCTGCTGTTCCTGTGTCACTTAACTGGCAGGCTTTCAAATGGAATGTTTTAATCTACTTTATATTTTTCCTTTTATTAGCAAAGTATTTTTTTAAACTTGGAGAAATTAAAAATTCTTGAATTGAAACATTTAAATTCATCATATAAGGAATAAATGTTTGAATAATTTCACTGAACTGTTAGCATTTGCCACCAGAAGTATGTGCAGTTAACTTTCTATTCACTAAAGTGGCTATTTGTATGCTTTAAATGGTTCGGTGTCAGGTTAAAGTGCCTGATGGAATCTTTATTAGTTCTGCCGGTGGGTTCATGAGCCACAGTGATAGGTCTGTGACGCTGGCCCTTGGCCGTCAGGTTCTAGGTTGATAGAAAGGCGCACTGATTTGGGGACTGAGGTCACACCTGAGTTATGGGTAGCAGAATTTTAACTGACATATTGGTCCACTACCGTCTATGCTCTCACCTTGGAAATATTTGGGAATTTTCTATGGCTCAAGAAGAAATGACCATTTTAACAACTCAAAAAAAATTTTAAACAAAACGTGCTCTTTTGATTCAGGTGCTTCTAGTGTTTCCAAAGGAAGACAGCCAGTGTAACGGGTTCTATCAGGCATGTGAGAAGGCAGGCTTCAAGTGCTCAGTCATCAAGTCATCACAGGCTGTGATGGCCTGTTTCATGGACAAACACCACGATATCATCATCATAGACAACCGAGATCACCAGCGGCTGGATGCAGAGGCACTTTGCAGGTGAGCACAGGACTTCAGGGCTGGCTTTCCTGGTGGCATTGATGACAGAGAGTGCCGTCCTGGAAGCCCAGGAAGTTGAAGTCAGTCTCTTCCCCTGTGTGTGAGATCAGCCAGGCATTATCAGCACCTTGCTGTTTCTAGGACTGACCTTTGTCTCTCAGTTTGTCTTGCTTTGGTCAGTTTTAAGCAATAAAAACTAGAAATGAAAAACTTTAAGGATGAAGATGAAACTCAGTAATTAACCATTAGTCTAATCTATGTATTATTGCAGCAAGAATTATTACAATTTTCTAGATCAGTTTTAAAGCTATAAAGCTTCAGAATTGTCTTCCAGTGTTAGAGAGATGTGCTTTGTTTATAATACACACACCATATCAATACAGGAGAATTCTGGGTTGCAGAGATAAGTCTAAGAAAAGTGTTGAAAATTAAGGGGCATTATTTGCTGCTGATGGATGTGACACAAAGCAAAATATCCATTTAATTTAATGGGAGACAACTTCAATAGAATGTAAAATTTTGTAACAGCAATTCAAGAATATTTGAAAGATACCTTGACTTTAATAGTTAGAAAAGATTTATTTAAGCCAGTTGTAACAAGTTGAAAAGTGATATGACAGACAACGTAGCAAAAGACTTTTTGCAGAATTCTTGATTTCAATACATGATGTTTCCTTGGAGGGAAGACTCATTTTTGGGGGAGTCAGACCAGGAAGCCTTCACCATAGATTGAAATCAGTCACCCAGGGGCATTTCCCCTTGTGCCTCGATCTAGCCCCTGAAGCACTGCCTGTGTTCTTTGACTGTTTCAGTCTTTCTGAATCCACAGTAAGTTGTCATCACTGTGGCTGGTATTCATCAAATATGTCACTTAGCATGTGCACAAAGCCTACCACAAGAGACAGAGAGCGCTCTGCCCAAGACTGCGGGAGGCTGGGTCCTGAGATGTCCCCTGTGAGCCACTTGGTTTGGGTAACTGGGCATTCTCAAGGGATGTCTTCTCTTATCGCTTACTTTCCAAGATCCTATCTGTCCCTGCCACTCAATGGCTGGCACCATGAGGCAGGGCAGAAGACCCCTAAATCGGGTGATGCTTGGTTTACCTCCACCTGTTATCTCAACACTGGGTCTGGGTGGGGTACTGAGGGCAGGAGAGGCAAGCATGGAGGCCAGAGGTCTTGGGGGGGGGGGACACACAGTTGCAGGGTGGTAGGTACTAGGAGTACCCAACCCCTTGTCAGGTGGCCCAGACGCAGACCTGCCACAGACAGAGGGAAGGTCTCACAAAGGGAGGCAGAGGAGATGGCGTGAAACCTGCTCTAACAGAATTCCGATCTGTGCTGAGTGCAGACACAGGACTGAGCTCGGCACCGGGCGCGTCTATGTGGTTTCTCCATGCTCCTGCGTCTGCTGGCCCATTTCACTATTGTGAGTTCTGCCCTTTCTTGTCCAAAACTCTCCCCACGTGGCGGAGAATAATACCCCACAGCATGGGTTTGCCATTCGTAGTGAGTTCTGCAGAGGCAGGAGCTGGCCTGCTTTCTTAGTCAGTGCTGTCTCAGGCTGGTGTGCCCCTGGTGGTCTCCCTTATGGGGATGACACCGGTTCCCTCACATACCCTCTGACCCCAGCTTCTTACCAGGTGACTCTCCCAGGCCAAGAAGACCTTAGACCTGATGACACAATCCTTCCCTTGTCTTCCCTCGGTGGCTACCCCCTCGACACTGGTGCATGTGCAGGTTTTGGGGATTCTCTTTTTTGTTTGTATGTTTGTTTGCAGTGCTAGGGGCAGGGCCTTTCACTGAGCTGCCTCCCTGGGCCTTGAATTACTCAATGTGCTGCAGGGCACACAGTGACCCTGATGGCTATGAAAATTACTTTCTAAAAGCAACTGCAGGGGCAGCCCACTTGCAACCCCCTCCAGGTAGAGGGAGCTTTTACCCCTGGATCCTCTATTTCTAAATAAAGACGTGTTCTTCTATACTTCACCTCCTTCAAAAGAAAAAAAAAAACCTGCAAAATTATTAAGACACATGTCTGCCCTCCACTGGAGAGGTGGAGACAGTGCTGTGCCCCAGGAGTGGGCTCTGCAGAAGAGGGAAGGTCTCACAGACAGGCAGAGGAGCCGGCGCGGCGCCTGCTGCAACGGAATTCCGGTCCATGCTCAGTGCAGACACAGGACTGCGCTCAGCACCAGGTGCTCCCGTGTGGTTTCTCCACGCCCCTAGGTCTGCACGTCTGCTTCACTGTTGTAAGTTCTGTCTTTTTCTATCTGAAACTCACCCCACATGGCAGAGAACGGTAGCTAGGTATGAGGAGTAACATTAGGCTTTTGTAAAATTTAAAGGGTTTTGCTGCACGAGGCTGATGTGGGAAGATTCAAGGCCAGAATTAGAAACCATGGAGAAATGGCTCAGTGGTTAAAGCACTTGCCTAACAAGTGTTAAGTACCTGAGTTTGATGCCCCAGCACCACATAAACTGGGTGTGGTAGCCCATGCTTGTAATCCCAGCACTCGGGAGGCTGAGACAGGAGGATTGCTGTGAGTCCAAGGCCAGCCTGGGCTCCATAGTGAGCTCAGGACCAGCGTGGGCTGCAGGATGGCTATGTTCTTAAAACTGTGAGCCTCCTCATCTTCCCTTTTCCCAGTGTTAGGCCAGGGGCACCATCAGAGTTATTTGTTGTGTAACTTGAAACTGGTACTTTTTTGTGTAACTTGAGACTGGTACTTTTTCCTAATAATGGAGTGTCTGATACCTAGTTGGGCACATTGTCATCTACGAAGTACATCCCTTGATAGTTGTCACTTGAATACCCTTTAAGGGAAGGAGTATGCCCTTTTCCTGCTCTCTGGAATGTGGATGTTATGGCTGGTGTTCAGGATCTACACTGGCCCATGAGGAAGGAACCATGAGCAGACACACAAAGAAACACAGTGGCTGGAACCAGGCTCTTGGCTGTGCATGCCTGGACTGTCCCTTTCACACCTCGGTCGTGTGGCCCAGGTTAGGCATGTGGAGCCCCCATTCTCTGGGGCTTTCTCTCCTGGGTGGCCACACTGACTCCTGACACCACACCTGGTAGCGTGGTCCTCAGGACATTCTGGTGCTTGTGCTGCTGTCGGGGGCCCCTGCTGTGGGATTGTATCCTGCCTGGTTCCTGTGCTGCCAGCCTGCTTGACATCCAGGCAGTATTTTGACGATGTCAAGTGGTTTCTTTCCTAATCCTCATAGTTCTGGCACATTCTTTCCCCATGGTGACTCCGCCAGGGCCAACTCTTCTTCCCCACATGTCTCTTCTTCCGTGCCATTGCTTTGCTTCTTTCTGACCAGCACAGTATCTTGCATGGCCTGGTTTGGGGTTGGTGGTGGTGGGGCTTTTGCTTCCACCTCTCCTAGAAGCTCTTCATTCTGCACATTGCGTGGAGTACCAAGGGAAGCTAGCTGTGAGCTCCACGTCCCCAAGGCCTGTGTGGTCATCAGCTCACAGGGACAGACAGCCCTGTGCCTCCCTTCAACTTGAAGAGACAAGCTGCAGTTGCTTCTGCATCAGCACAGAGGAGGGTACCGCCACGCAAGCTGAGTCAGCAGAGATCAGAAAAGGGGACACACGGCAGCACCTGTCCGCGGCATTCATAGCTAAACCACTGCTGTTGCCACAGAGGGCCATAAGGGATTTGTCCTGTGGGACGGGCAAGCGGTCAGAAAGGTGAACGGGACAGGTGGAGGATCTCGTCTTTTACTTGTGCCCCCCAACATTAATTATTCTACCAAAAATTGTTTAGCTATACTTGGTTTTTAGAGAATTCTTTTCACCCTTAAACTTTTTTTTTTTAAGGTCTATCAGATCGTTGAAACTCTCAGAAAATACAGTTATTGTTGGTGTAGTATGCAGGTAAACTTCCATGCCCCATCCCCCACACTGTGTTGAAATCTGGGTGTCGTGTGTGTTCCTGGCAGAGGGCTGCCATTGACATAAGGCTGGCCACCTGGGACAGGCAAGCCCCTTTTGTGTTCAGTTTTCTCTTAGGTGCTTACCTTTCTATTTGGCTTTACCATTTAACCTCACCGAAGGTGTGCTGCTCCCAGGTTAGCCTCCTGGTGCTAGGAACAGGCAGTCCCTGAGAGATGGCTCGTCCCCAGAGTGCAGGTGTCCCTGGGCCTGGCCTGCCAGGGCCCTCCACCTCTATACATGTCCAAGGGGTGCAGTCTTACCCTTTGGTTGGAGAAAAGACATAAGGGAAATATGCTCATAGTCAAATAAGCACTATTTAACATATATCTTTTCATATCCTTTAGGGTCCCCCCCAGAGCTGTGGAGTGAACCGATCTGTTTTTGAGATGGGGTCTCCCTGCATTGGCTTAAACTAACAATCCTCCCACCCAGCCTCTCCCCTGGTGCCAGGATTATAGATGTTGCCATCATGCCTGGGTTGAGTTTAAAAAGTGTGTGTGTGTGTGTGTGTGTGTGTGTGTGTGTGTGTGTGTGTGTGTATTAGAAGTAGAAGAATTTAATTTAGCTTAATTTTTTATGTATTAAGTAGATACATGGATTTTTTCTATTCTATTTAATAACAAACTCTGTGCCTCAAGTATTATAATAATTAGGCAGTTACATACATCTGTAGTCCTAGCATTTGGGAGGCTGAGGCAGGGGGATCATCTGAGTCAGGAAATTTGAGACTAGCCTGAGCTATATAGTGAGATTCTGCCTCAAAACACGCGCTCGCATGCGCGCGCGCGCACACACACACACACACACACACACAAAATGTATTATTTCCCCAAAGCTAAATATAAAATCAAATATCAAAGCAAAAAATGATTTTCAGTGTTCTATTTGTAAATAGTTCACCCAAGAGTACTCCTTGTGTGGTAGTTAAGGTATTATGGTGTTTTGTTAACTAGGGATTATGAAAGATGATATGTGATTGATAAAAATTATGTTCTTTCAAAGGGCGGGCAGAGAAGAGATGTCAGTAATGCCTCTGATCGCTGCCGGCTTCACACGGGTACGTATCTGCTTGTGTGTCAGCGAACATGAGAAGTTATTTTAGCTCAGTTCAGTACTCACCAAGGAAGGGTTGAATTTGGAAAAATGCTTTGTTCCAGTGCACTTTGAGTCTTTAATCTGCTGATCTAATCTATAGCGATTTGCTGTCTTAGGTTCAATACTATGCCTGCTGACGTCCTCTAAGCACATTAAAGGTCATAGCAGCATTCTCATGGACTGCTCTGCTGTAGCATGGGCTGCTGTCAGGCTTAACGTACACCTTCAACCTTTCTTGTGTGTGTGGTACTGAGGATTAAACCCACATCCTTTACATCCCCACCCTTATTAAAATTTTTATTTTGAGATGGGTCTCTCCAAGTCACTAAATTGTCTGGACTGGGCTTGACTTTGTGATCTTCCTTCCTCAGCCTCCCAGAGTGCTGGCAACCTGTCTGATTCTAGGCAGGAAGCAACCCAGACATGGCTCCCTTGTTCTCTGCCTCTGTTGGCTTTTCCCAGGCTGATGACTGCTAAGCACTTGGGTCAGCTATTGCGGATGCGGCCCTAGGGTCACAGTGGAGATGGGACATTGGTAAGGCTGACCCTCAGGCAGCTCTGCAGCCTAAGTTTGTGTCAGGGGTTAGTCCAGAAGCCTCAAGCCCTAGCTTTAGTTTATAGTGGTCCATGCAGGGGGTGCTCCTGAGCATGTGGCCAGGACAAATATAAACCCCTCCATCCTGGGGGAGATACCTTCATTTTTGTCCTCAGAGCTTATAAATAGAATTTCAAGAAATGAAAAAAATAAGAACTAAAAATTTTGAATCTTAGTAGGTCAGAAGAAATTATCCAGAAGATAGCATAGACATTCAATGGCAGGAAATAAATTAGGGAGGTTAAGAAAGGCAGAAGCTGGAGTGTGAAGGGTGAGAGTATCTGTGAGGAGGAATAGAGAAGAGGAAGCATGCTTTCCCAATACTGCAGAAGATTGACCCATGGAGTCAGAAATTCCAGCCAATCCAAATCCAAAGCGGAGTCAATTAAAAGAGAGCTCATATCACAGCGAAGCTGTAAGAGCAAACGAAAAGCAAGCACAGCAACACAACTGATGCCCACTGGAGAAACAGCAGAGTGGCTCCAGAAGAGCCAGTGACTGAAGGCATCGTCCCAGCAGGCAGGTGGAGGTGACAGACAGCAGGTGGTGGACAGTACCAGCAGTGTTACCGAGTATCAGAACACCGGGCTGGGATTCTATACCCAGCACAAATACCTTCCTATAGTAAGGGTGAACTAGAAATTTTCAGAAAAGTGGAAACTGAGAGTTCATAGCTCACAGGTCCTTATGGGGAAGTTCCAAAGGCCTTGGTCATCTGGAAAGAAACTGTATCTCAGGGGAGGTCTGGAAAAAGAGAAGAGGAAGAAACAGTAACTCTGGGTAAAGCAAAATGCGTACTTAATGGTGGTATAAAATAGTAATGATGATGTCTTATTTAATTAGAGATTATGGGGGATAGGACAACCCAACCACATATCCAGCCAACCTGTTGTTCACCTTTCAGAGCAAAAGAAAAATAATCATTTCTTGCAGGGATATACATAAAATTCAGGGGTAGATTTTTCCAGGATTCTTATCTGAGGAATGTAATCCAGAGAAGGACTCTAACCATGAAAGACATGAACAGACTGGGTGAGGATAGCAGCTTCAAGATGCCTGCATGTGCTTGCTTCCTCTTACCATCTTCTTCCTCCTCTGGCTCTGTCTGCTTCCTTCTCTTCTTCCTCTCTTGCACCTTCCCTCCCTCCCTCACTTCCTCATAAGCATATGTTTAATGCAGTGCCATCTATGTGACACGTGTTCCCACATGGGTCACTATGGGTTGGGACACAGCACTCTCCTCACAGAAAGGACATGCTCCTGTGCCTCGTCCTACCCCCTCTGCCTCGCCTCCAGGTGGGAAGGACTGTGTTTTGGCCTGATGCCATTGTTCTAGCAGTTCTTCAGTAGGTGAGACAGCCTCTTCAAGGACCCTTTGTCCTCATGGTGACCTGTGGGGAGTGGAACAGAGTAACTCCCCTGTTTTATAGGGAAGGATGAAGGCCCAGGCTAGGAAAGTACTGATTTAGAATTCTATAGCTTCTGTGACAAAGCCTTGGCTGGATTTATAGGCCTCTTAACACCCACACGAGACTTGATCACTGCTGAGCACAGACATATCTGCTGCCTCTGTCCCTACCTGCAGACACTGTCAGTAGGTTCTGAGGCAGCAGTGTATCTGAACACAGGGAGAAAACTCTGGGAGAAGACTTCATCTGTACTGAAGGGGTACAGGCCTTGTCACCCTCTAAGCAGTGCACTAGAACCCTTCAAACATTGCTCTCTTTGTCCTGGATATAGTGAGTATCCAGTGATGACTTAAAGTATATAGGAGGAACTTATAGGTTGTATGTCCACACGACATCGTCTCACACAGTGGATTGAAGCGTCTGTGAATTCTGGTGTCTTGGGAGTTGGGAGGCAGGTGGCTCCTGCAGGCAATTTCCTGTGCAGCTTGAGGGATGGCCTGGGGGACAGAACACTAGGTTGTCTTCTCAGAACTCTGTTATTACTTTGTTATGGAATGTGTCCATTGTGCAAAATACCTGACCTCCACAGGCACATCCCTGGCTCCAGTCAGTTCCTGACTATGGGGGACAGTCCCCAGTGGCCCTTTGGGAGGGTGCAGAGGGAGTGCTGCCTGTGTAGGCATCCCTCTATGACTCACAGGTGCCAAGAGCTTGCTAGGGATTTGTCTGATCACAGAGGACAAATGATTCTCCTGAACTTGGCTCTGAAAGCCTTCCATAAACAAGACTTTAGTTGGTAGATTTCCTCTTCTACATAGTCCAGCCTCTGTGTCATCAGTGACATGCGTGGCCAAAGTGCTCCTCAGGCACCAGAAGGAAACATGATTGTCTTTAAAAAGTGAAGTCAGTGTTGGTACGTCCTGCCTCTTGTTCCCTGCCCATCATCAGTGACTGTGAAATGGTCTTACCTTCCACTTGCCAAGTGGAGAAGCACGTGGGGAAGAGTTACTGGCACGTCTGAGGATTCAGAGGCCCCTTGGCTCACGCTGCCCCTCTGTCCTAGTGGTACGTGGAGAACCCCAGCATCATGGCCTGCTACAACGAGCTGCTGCAGCTGGAGTTCGGAGAAGTGCGGTCGCAGCTGAAGCTCAGGTACACCCACCTCCCTGCCGCCCACCCTGCGGTGCTGCTGTGCGTGGGTGCCCTCCCGCCGCATCCAACCTCCACGGGTCAGGAGCTCCCAGCAGGGACCTCAGGACTCTGCCTGGTAGTCCAGTGAGGGTCACGCCCATGATTGGAGAGTCACATTTAGATCTGGGGCCGAGGCCACAGTAAGAGAAGTCAAGACACAAAGCTTGCATCCTGGGATTGCTTTGTGGTACTCTTTAAGAAAAACTTTTTTTTTTTTTCTTTTTTGAGACAGGGTCTTGTTCTATTGTTCAGGCTAGTCCTGAAATCACTATGTAGCCCAGGCTGGCCTGAAACTCACTGCAGTCCTCCTGCCACAGCCAAGTGCTGGGATCACAGGTGTGCATCACCACACCCATCTAATTTTATGTGGTGCTGGGGAAACCCAGAGCCTTTTGCATGCTAGGCAAGCATATTAACCACTGAGCTATGTCCCCAGCCCCTAAGAAAAACATTTTAAATAATCTCAACGTATTGGCACAGTTATCTCTGGGAGGTGGTTTTTCTTCTAATAAATACTTGTGTTTGATAAGCAGGTTTGTTTTTAAGTGAAATGAGTTCTTTGTAGAGCAAGAAAAGCCGAGAAATGGGTAAGATCATGTGAGGCTGAGTAAGGAAGATTGGGTTAGCAGTCTGTCACTCCAGCTCTGCTTGGGGTGGCCTGGTATGGGTCACTTTCCTTCTCAGGGACCTGAGAAACTAGGGTGTGTACCCACTACAGAGATGATCTGAAGTGGAATATTAAGGCAGGTCAGGCCCCATGTTTGGGGAAGAAAAGTATATCACAGGCCAGGTGTGCATTAGCTCAGCAGTGCTGCCCAGTAGGATGTTGACAGGCCGTCTGAGCGGGCCTGGGGGCACAGCCTGTCATCCCAACAGTTTCGGAGGCTAAGGCTAGAGGATCGTAAGTTGGAGGCCAGCCTGAATGATTTAGTGAGACCCAAAAATTAAAAATTTAAAAAAATCTTATCTCAATTTAAAAAAATAAAAGTGGTCTGGGGATGTAGCTCAGCATGAAGGCCCTGGGGCTCCATTCTTAGCAGTGAAGAAGAAAAGAAATGCTGGTTTGGTGTTGGTATACCATAGAGCTCCTTCTGTCACCAGCTTTGCCAGGAAACTTGAGGTTTAGAACACTGCCCTTGGGCTGCAGAGCCCCCACCCCGTCCCAGCACCCCATGCAGGCTCCCACTCACGCAAAGCAGAGGAGAGTGGAGTGCATTTCAGAGCAAGGGTGGTGCTGACCTCATTCCATCTTGTGAGGTTGAGGCCCACAGAGGCTAGCAGACCTCACCTGGACCTCATTGCAGCGGACGCACAGATGGTCCTTAGGGTTGTGTGACTCGCATTCTCAAAACTGCAGCCACTGTCTTTCTTCATCTCTAGTGGCCCTCCAGCCTTCACTTTGTTATCGTTTGCCTGTGTCCTGGGTGAGCGCCCCACTGTCTCTCTTACACCCTCCAAGCACTGTCTTTCACTGTCCTGTTGGGCTGCCCCCTGAATGTCTCTGGAATCTGCCTGCTGCTGTCCCTTGGGGAAAGGCCACTGGCTTGTACCTGGTGACAGAGCCACTGGGCAGTCTCCCTGTGTTTATTCCTGAGGGCCTCTTGTCCATTCTCCACACTGAAGTGACAAGATAGCTCTCTATTCCTGGTTCACTTAGAAAGGTCACAAAGCTGGTCACTCCAGATGACTACAATGTTGTGTAAAAAAAAAAAAAATCTGTGCTGTAGTTTGAACCTAAAGTCTTTACATTGAGCTACATACTCAGCCATTTTTAGTATTTTATTTTGAGATACGGTCTCATTAAGACACTGAGTTGCTCAGACTGGCTTCAAACTTGTGATTCTCTTGCCTCCGTCTCCCCAGGTGCTGAGATTACAGGCCTGTGTTGCCACCATGCTTGGTTGATTGTTTAAAATCAGTTACAGATGAATTAGTCCTTCTTGCTGCCAGCCTCTGTGGCCCTGGTGACTTGTCTCATTTAGTCCTTATGAGGGTTCTTCCAGGGTTGAGAAGGGGCCTCCAGGGGCTGAGCCATTGAAATGTTCAGGTCCTGCTACTGTGGAAGAGCTTCAAGGTGGCCTTGGTGAGTCACCACCATGCCCCTTCTTGTTAGAAGCAAAGCCATCCCAGTGAACATAGTCATGACCCTAGGCTCAGGCTGCTGGAGGTGTCTTCCTTATACTTTTAAATTCATGTCCCTTTTTATTTCTTAAATGAGTATACATAATCTTTATAAATTTAAAAACCCGGAAATGAGCTGCGGTAAGCCACAGCCTGAGGTCAGACCTGTGTGACATCTCCATTTGACTCGGCTTTCCTTTTCTATCCCTCCAGGGCCTGTAACTCAGTCTTCACTGCTCTGGACAAAAGCCATGAAGCCATCGAGATCACAAGCGAGAACCATATTATCCAGGTCTGTGAGTTGGTTTTCTCGCTCTTCTCCTATGGAGGCCCAAACTTTCCAGTGTGTTCTTTTTTTCTTCCTTTGCTTTACAAAGTTCAGAAACCAGATTCTCCTCAGAGGATCATGAGAACAAAATCAATAAAATACATGATTGAACATCAACTTTCTCTGTAAGAAAAGATCCTGATACTTATAGTTCTAGAGACTTCCTCCTGGCGCAGCCGGGCACCGTCCTGCCCTCCAGCTCCTCCCAGGGTCATGCTCCAAGGTCTGGGTATCACTGTGGTCGGGCCCAGGCCCCTGAGCTTTTGGGGGAACATGGGTGCTCAGGTGGAAGACCCCAGATTGTCCTCCTTCCAAAACCAGCTTGAATTCAATGAGCATTTCTCTCTCATCTCTGCCCAGTATGTGAATCACACGTTCGAGATGACGATGGGCTACCAGGCGGCTGAGCTGATAGGGAAGGTGCTGGCGGAGGTTCCAGTCAATGAGAAGGCTGACTTTCAGGACACTGTCAACTCCTGTGCTGGCAAGGTAGGTGGCCAGATCCCTTGTCACTTCCAGCCTGTTGACTGGGGAGCACTGCACATGCAGGACCATCTGTAGCCCTGGGAAGGGTAGGGAACCATGTCCCCTTTATCCCCATTTTGCAGGTAAGCAGACTGAAGCCAGGAAATGGGTATGATCAGCCAAGAAGCAGAGTAACTTGAATTGGCACTTGAAATCCTTGCCTCCAAGACAATAGGGACTTGGCTGATTATTTTAATGACTGGTCATCTAAGTGGTTGCTACTAGCAGGTGGTTTTGGGTGAGAGTTGCCAGGGAAGCAGCACATCTGAGCTGGCAGTTCTCAGATCCCCAGGTGTCGTGGGGCATTGTTTAAATTCTTGCTGTGTGCTGGGCATAGTGCTACATTCTGGGATGGGAAGAGGATTCCTGACTTCTAAGAGCTCCATTATGGAGTCATTACATGGTCATGTAGGGAGCCAGGAGCCACGGGGAAGACAGGCAGACTCCTCTGAGGGGCAGTCCCCCCCCCTTTTTTTTTTACAGATAAGATCCTTTCCCCTTCCCACCTTCTCAACACCCACCCATGTCTCCTTTCCCTTTCCATAAAGTTTGTCTTCTTATTTTCTTCCATCTCTCTGTTACTTTTTTATGGATTGGGTTTTTTAATTAAAGAAATCATACAATATTTAACCTTATGTGTTTGATTCATTTCATTAAGCATGTTGGTCTCAAGGTGGGTCCATTTTCCTACAGATGACTCAAAATTGTCCTTCTTTGTGGCAGAGTAGTACTCCATTGTATATACGTATCACATCTTCTTTACCCATTCATCTGTTGTTGAGATATTGACTTTTTTCAAGATTTGGCTTTTTATAAGTTGTGCTGCTATACATATAAGTGTGCATGTATCGTTCTGGTATGATGACTTTAAACTCTTTTGGGAAGATACCCAGAAGAGGTATAACTGGGTCAAATAGAATATTTGTTTTCAGTTCTTTCAGGAACCTTCATACTGCTTTCCATTTGTACCAGTTTACAGTCTCACCAACAACATAGGAGGGTTCCTTTTCTTCACAGCCTCACCAGCATTTGTGTTTTGAGTTCTTGATACCAGCCATTCTTACTGGTGTTAGATGGAACCTCAGTGTTGTTTTGATTTGCATTTCTCTGGTGGCTAAAGATGCTGAACACCTTTTCATGTATTTATTGACTATTTGGACTTGTGAGAACTATTTATGCATTTCAAATTCCCTTTTGGGTGTTTTACTTTGGAGGATCTAATTTTTTTTAGTTCTTTTTATATTCTTGATAATAGTCCTCTGTCTGAGGAGTAGCTGGCAAATATTTTTCCCATTCCATTGGTTCTCTCTCTCTCTCTCTCTCTGTCTCTCTCTGTCTCTCTCTGTCTCTCTGTCTGTCTCTCTCTCTCTGTCTGTCTCTCTCATTTTTGAGACAGGGGAACCCTATTTAGTCCAGGCTGGTCCTGAGCTCAGTCTGTAGACCAGGCTGTCTGGAACTCACAGCAATTCTCCACCCTTAGTCTGGGATTACAGTTGTGTGCCACCATGCCCATCTTATGTGGTGATGGGGAATCAAACCCCAGGCCCTGAATTTGCTAGTCAGGTGCTCTAACCTCTGGGCTATTCTTTTTTAATTTGATATAATTCCATTAGTTGATTCTTGATGTTATCGCACATGCTTTGGGTGTTTTATTGAGAAAGTCCTTGCCTACACCTGTATCTTCAAGGGTTTTTCCTATTTTTGCTTCCAACAAGTTCAGTGTTTTCATTTTAATGTCTAAGTTTTTGGTCCATTTTGATTTGACTTTGGTACATGGTGAAAGATGCAGGTCTAGCTTCATTATTCTACGTATGGTTAGTCAATTTTCCCACACCATTTGTTAAAGAGTCTATCTTTATTCTTGTGTATGTTTTGGCCCCTTTGTTGAAGATCAGATGGCTGAAGGAAGGTACCTGGGGATGTTTCTGCATCATCATTGCTATTCCATTGATCCACCTGTCTGTTTCTGTGCCAATTCCATCTCATTTTTTGTCATTGTTGTAGTGCAATATAATTTGATATCTGGTATTGTCATGCCTCCTGCTTTTGTTTTGTTGGTTAGGATTGGCTATTCTGGGCCTCTTGTAGTTCTGTATAAATTTCCAAATCATTTTTTCTATTTCTGTAAAAAACACTGCTGGTATCTTGATCAGGATTGCATCGAATCTATTTATCAGTTTAGGTAGTAAGGCCATTTTTACAATGTTGGTTCTTCCTCTCCAGAAACAGGGATGTCTTTCCATTTTCTCAAATTCCCTTCAATTTCCTTTTTCAGGGTATTGTAGTTTTCAGTATAGAGGTCCCTCATTTGCTTAGTTATGTTGATTCTTTAAGTATTTAATTTTCTTTGCAGTGACTGTGAATGGGATTGTTCTTCTGATTTCTTTATCTGTATTTTCATTGTTGCTGTAGAGGAATACTATTGATTTTTGTGTAATGATTTCATATCTTGCAACTTGGCTAAATTTATTAGTCCTAAGAGTCTTCTGGTAGTTTTGGGGGTCCTCTATGTGAAAGGGTCATGTATCCACAAATAAGAATAGTCTGACCTCTTCCTTTCCCATGCTTCCTTTCCTCTAAGTTTCATTATTTCAGGGCCCATGACATTAACTTCTGGGGTCTTGGGTGTTTCTGTGTGTGTCCTGTTGTTACCTTGTCTTTCCATAATTCTGTTGCTAAGGGACTTTATTTATTGGCCTAGCCAAGAGGTGTATCTGGTCTGTATACACAGTGTTCTCCCAGGGTTGTAGCTGCGGGAGTGGGTCACCTGTCTCCTAGCAGCTGGATCACCAAGCACACCACTGGCCCTGGTACTGCTCCCACCTAGGCAGAGCCTGGCCCTGGGTCTCTACATCTCCCAGCTCGGGGGAGAGAGATGAAGCAGCACCGCAGCAGGCTTGGCCTGCCAGGTTTGTGGGGTGGAGCAGGACAGCCATCCTCAATAGGCATCTAGGGATAGGGCCTTGAGTAGCTGCACTGTGACCAGCAAGGAGGCTCAGTGGTCCCTGCGGACCAGCATAGCAGTCGGAGACTCAGTGAGGGGGCAGATGGCCAGATGCTATGCTAGGATTAGGTCTGATATTTAACCTGGAGGCTCTTGGGGCAGAAGAGGAATCAGACCCTTTGCAAGCAGAGTGCTGTGTGGACACCTCCCTTGCCCAGCCTTGGATGGCTCTCTGGGTGGGACGGCAGGTCACCAGGTCCCAACCCCTGCTCAGGACTCCCTGCCCTGTTTGTATCTGTCTGTCTTTCATCTTTCTTCCTCTAGACGCCCTGTCAGAACTCTTGGACCCACCTTCTCTTGCCTCAGAACATCATGCTCCATGATCTTTCCTTTCTAGCAGCATTAAGGTCCTCTCTGTGTGGCTCCCATGTCACACACGACTCGTAGGTAGATATTGGCTTCAGACCCCATCCACGATGGCCATCGTCAGTAGGGCCTCTAGCTGTTCAGGTCCTCTGGAGGTCCAGTTCCTTGGCCTTCCTTAGCTCCAGGGTTCCCTCCTCTTCTTCCTTCTCAGACTACCCCACCCACTCTGCTTCTGTGTTTGACTCTGCCCTGCCTCCTCCTCCTTTGTCCCCTAAGGAAGTCCCTTGATTGGGAAGGCATCTCTTACTACGCTGGTTTGTGTTGCAGTTTCCTTCAAGGTCTGTTCCAACATCCTGCTGTCACCTTGAAGTGGAATTATCTAGCAATGGTCTCCTTTAATTTCCCTGTAGAAAGTCCCAGTGTCACTCTGCATTCCCAGCTCTCTACTTTGGGACCATCTTCACGGTCACCTTGCCTCAGATCCCTGAGAACTTGGATTCTCTTCTGCCCTCGGATCTCCTCTATCACATCTGGGTCACCAGTCTCAATACTACTGTCAGCCCCCAAGCCTTTACATGTCTGCTGCCCACCCCTGACCTCACTCAAGGCCTCATGCACACGCCTGAGCAGTAGTGCCGATTCTGGCTAGGTCGCCTCAACCCCAAAGCCCCCTCACCAACTCAGCCTGTCCCCAACCCTTGCATGACTAGTCATAGGAAATGGTCATTGTGTCCTACGGCTCCCTTTGATTTCTTAGCTTGGTGGCCAGGACTCTAGTTGACACTGGGCATTATGTGAACAAAAGCCTAAAGTGTCCATTGACTGTTTATCATAAGCAAGGGCTGCACTGGTCCTTGGAAGAAGACAGCTGGGCAGTGATGATTCAGTCCTGAGACATGGGTGCCAAGAGGAACTGTGCCAGTAGCCTAGTGTGGTATTGGCTGGTGATGGGAAGGGGCCCTATGCCACGCTGTGAGACTGAGGGGCTGTGGGGTCAGGCTGATGGGTCCGGGGGCCAGGCTGTGGGCACTCGCCCAGAAAGAGGCCACACAGAAAACCTGCACTGACACAGGCCATGTTACAGTACATGCTGTGGGCCAGGACTTTGCTCATGGTCAGAAGCCTCACTCAGCTAAGTCTTTAAGGCAGCATTATGTGAAGGCAGAGTGACATTATTCTTAGGAACTAAAACTATGGTAAATAATTATGACAAGTAAATATGGCTTTTGCTAAGTAAAAACCTTTTTGTTTCCTCTGGATGCTAGGAAACCTGGAGGCAGGTCTGTCACCTGTTGGTTTGCTGACTGGGTCCCAGAGCGCCCTCAGTGGACTGTGGGTGTTGGTCCCCCAGCATGGCGTCCCTAGGCTACCTAAGTCTATTTAGAAACAGTTAGAGTAGAAACTACTAAATACATTTTTTAAAGTGCTGAGTTCTGACTGAACTGGTCTCCTGTACGTTCCTCTGTTGAGATGTAACCCTCACATTGTGCAATTAGCCATTTGTAGTTTTGTGTATTCTTGTGTCTGTCCATCACATCATTTCTCATACTACCTTTTGGTTTTCATCCTGAGATCAAGCCTGGGCCTTTACACTGAAGCCTTTACACTCAGCCCTTTTATTTATTTACTTATTTATTTATTTTTAAGAGTCTTGTCAACTTGACCAGTTGGGCATGAATTCACAGTCCTCCTATCTGAGCCTCCCAGGGGATTGGGATTGTAGAACTGTGCCACTAGGCCCAGTTCCTTAACCTTTGACAGTGAACCTGGAAAGTGACCCTGAGAGCTGTGCCCTCCTCAGGGGATACATGGGCTGTGGGTCTTGGGGACACCTAGTCCATCCACCTCTGTCCTTGGTTGGTCCTTGCCAGGTTGGGGCATAGACCTGTCTCTGGCCCAGCTACCAGTGAGCTCAGTGCAGAGCCCGTGTCCTCAATGCCTTCCTTCCTCCAGTCCCTTGTTTCTAGAATTATGTTGCGAAGCAACCACAGTTGGCCCTGGCCCTGGTAGAGCACCCCAGATCCTGGGGGGTTCTGCGTCCCAAGCTATCCGAAAATGCAGTCTTGCCTTTAACTTGGGGTAGCAATTGTCTGTTCGTAGCACAGATTTCAGGTTGCCCTGTGTGAAGATCTGTACAGTAGACTGCAGCTATACCCCATAGCTACCATGGTGATTCACTTCCCACTGGACTCTGCACTGGTTTCTGAGGATTCTGGAAAATTGAGAAGGTTCTAGAAAATCATAGAAGCTGAGTGTCCACAGTGGGATTCCGGGATTGTTCCAGTAGCCTAAGGCCCTGGGCAGCCTATTGGGGAATTTTAAAACCTTCTAGGTTAGTGGTGAAGACCAAATCTGTCCCCGCCCCTTCTCACTCTCCCAGAGTTGGGAATGATACCCTGCGGCCCACTGTGTCACCAACGATGCCTGTGCAGGTGTCCACCCTGGCTGCAGCCCTGAAGTTGAGGTCTCCCCATCTGTCTTGCCTGGGCTCAGCCCTGGCTGCTGCTTCATTGCCCGCCCTGACGGCCCAGGACTCCTGCATCCCAGCAGGGTTACTGGCCACTCACACCAAAAAGCTATTCTAGCCACCATGGCTGTAGCTACAGAGTGATTGCTCTTCTGCCCTAGACCTGCCCAAGGTCAGGAGGGCAGAGGTCAAGCCCCCTTCCCTGCCGCAGATGGGGTCACAGAGGAGCATCTGGGCTCTGGTGGGAAGGAGCTTTCTGTCCCTGGGCCCAGCTCCCCTCTTGCCACAGATGACCACCAAAAATCTGTGACCCCCTCAGATCAAGGAGACCTGAGTTTTCACCTGCTCAGGAGGCAGTGAACTCTGGAGGAAGAACCACCACATGGCCTGAAACCGGGTTAGAGCTGGGTCATTTTTTTGATCCTAGTTGCTTTAGCAATGGCAGGTGGACTGGAAATGAGGCAGAAAAACATTGTGGGCGTGGGTCCAACCCCCAGCATGTGACCACTGGTCCTTGCGTTCCATTTCTAGGAATGGCAGGGCATCTACTCTGCCAGGAAGAAGAACGGTGATAACATCCAACAGAGTGCGAGGATAATCCCTGTCATTGGGCAGGGAGGGTAAGTGGGGCCACAGGCAGCAGCCGTGGGGGGCGATGGCAGACATTGCTCTGAGCATCAGTGAGCCCAGAACTGCTTGCTACAGCTTAAAGCCTCCTGTGAGACCCTGCTGTTTCCTGATGGCGTCTACGGTGGCACTTCCAGGCTGGCCTTGTCACAGCCGTAGGGTGACCCTTCTCTACAGCCACATAAGCCCAGGTGCCTGAGGGTTTCGGTCCAGTCTGCTTGTTAGTGTTGCAAGCTGTGTGGTAGCTGTGCTGACGTCAGGCTGGCTGTATTTTAGGCTTCATACAGCCTGTGTACCACTTCCGTGAAGCCTGCAGATTAAATCAGAGTATTTTGAATACTGACAGTTACAGAAATTCTGATGGAAACCAGGTGTGACCACCAGTTGGAATATCAGAAGCCTGAAAACTTCAGAGGCCATGGCCCTGAGACAGTGTGGAAGGTTGTGGGTAGGAATCATAGAACACACAGCAATAAAATATCTAGTCATAAAAAATGCCATACAACCTCAGCTATAAGAAGCAGAGTCAGAGGAAAGATGACTTTGGTCAGCTGCCCCGGAGGGAAGATGGCATTGTGGCTTCGCTCTGCCGTCCCTCCCAGCTATACTCTGTGATCGTGGCACTGTGCTCGCCTCCGTGGTGCAGGTGAGGGGACGGAGGCTGAGAGCCCCATTTCCAGCTCAGGCTGCCATACGTGACAGCGCCGGGCACAGCCCTTTGCACTGACTGCACAACTGTAGGCTTTGTCAAACCTTGGTGACCATGTGGGAAACAGGGCTGTGTGACTCACTGTTCTGACTCTTTGCCCTTTTGTGTCCTTTCCTTTTTTTTTTTTTTTTTTTTTGTGGTAAGTACGTAGGAACTTGGTCATCAGGGAGAAATGGGACAGAAAAACTAGTCAGTCAATAGGTGGAGCCAGCAGCTCTGCGCTCAGCCCTTACTGCTCTGCTTAGATCCAGTCTGGCTAGCAGCAGGCCATGGGGCCTCAGCCTGGGGTTGGGGATTGTGGCTGTGGTCACCAGTGACCCTGAGCAGATTGTGAGTGGCTCTAGCAGAAGAGTCAGTGTAAGATTGTGGACTTGGGAATACCCCAGGAAGCAAAGGCCCTTGGGTGATTAACACACAATATGTATTTTTTAAAGCATACATATTTTTATTCTGGGTCCAGTAGCACAGGTCTGTAATCCCAAAGTTCTAGGAGGCTGAGGTAGGAGGATCATAAATTCAAGCCCAGCCTGGGCAACTTAGTGAATTAGCGAGACCTAGTCTCAGATACAAAAGTAAAAGTGGGCTGAGGTTGTAGCTCAGTACAAAGGCCTTGGGTTCAGTCCCCAGTTTCACAAAAAATAAATAAATAAAATGGTTTTTTGTTTGTTTGTTGTGATGACTACAGAAGATTTTGTTCTTTTACTAAAGTCACTTCTGCTCTCCAAGGACACTAGAGGGTGTTTATAAATTCATGTTCATTTATTGGTGTTTATGGCCACAAAAATCAGAAATGCTCTCAAAGCACTCTGAGTATTGGGAATGGAGAGGTGGCTTGGTAATGAGATTAACTGCTTAACAGCAGAGAAGTTTGGGAGAGAAGTAACGTGCTGTTTTGTGCTTGCAGAAAAATTAGACACTATGTGTCCATTATCAGAGTGGGCAACGCCAACAAGGTAGGTGGGGGAGTCTTGCGGTCTGGGAGGCCCTGCAGGCTCCCGGCAGGCTTCCGGCAGTCAGTACTAATGGTTTTTAAAATTCGTTCCTAGGACGAGAAACCCCCTGAAGGCCTGCAGACTGACACCCTTGCAGGTATGGTGCCCTGTGTGCTCAGGACTCACAAGGCCTTTGGAGAAATGGAGGAGGCAGGGCTGGGGGTACAGACAACCCTTCCTGGTCTAGGCCCACTGATGCAGGGCAGGACTTTCCTGGCCTTTGGCCACCAGGTCGTTCATGGATCCGGGACCTGAAGGCTGCAGGCATTCTGAGGGGCATGGTCAGCCCAGGCATGGCTTCTCTCTCTATCTCTCTCTGCGCTGGCAGAGGCACACAGGAAGGGCTCACGCCACAGTCTCTATGAGCCTGCGGACTCCTGCCCACCGTGCCGCCTTGGGCTTACCCCGTGGTCCCCAGCCTGCAGTCCTATCTCCTTGAAACACAGGTCATGGCATCAGGGAGCCCCCTCCTGCACTGGTCCTTGTTGAAGTGACAGATCACCTCCAGGTGCCCACGTGGACAGCAGGTACTGCCCTGCTGTGCTGCGGCCATGTGCTGCAGCTGCCAGCTGCCAGCTGTCTAAGGGCTCCAGGAGAAGACCTACCCTCCACCCCTTTGTAGCACTGTACCAGGACAGGTGGTCACTGTTCCAGCGTGGTGGATTTTTGTTTTCATTTTTTTGTAGTAACAGGCTCTGGGCCCAGGGCCTTCACACTGAGCTCTATCCCCGGCCCATTTTATTTTTTAAATTTGAGACAAAATCTTACTGAGTCACTGAATTGCCCAGGTGGGGCTGGAACTAATGATTGCCTCAGCCTCCCAGAATGCTGGGGTGATAGGTTGCACCACCTGGGCATTCTAGGAATGTTGTGTGTTTCTGAGCATTTTCTGTTCCAAGGTACTGGTACATTGAATTGATTTAACTGAAGCCTATAGCACCCACAGAAGGAGACATTTCTTTATAGAGGAAAAGTGAAAGGCACAGTAACTGGCCCACAAATATTGCTATAGGAAGTGGCCATACCTAGGACTTTCTCTGCAGCACTGCAGCACATGGGGACAGTTGTCATGGGCACCAGAGGAGCAAGTGGGGCTTAATCTGGATGGAAGTGGCCAGCAGGGTTGAGGCAGGAAGAGGGGCGTGTGTGCTGGGGCAGGTCACTGGGGCAGAAGTGCACGTGTGGCCTCTGTGGCTCGAGCTGCAGTTTTCCCATGCTTTTGTTGGTCCAGGTTCCTTAGGATGGCCCTGACCCCATATCATTCACAGTTGGTGTCACCTGCATGGCTGGGTGGTGTCGGGGCTGTCAGGAAGGTTTCCCATATTCCTGGTATGAGAACCAAGGGGACTCAGTGAAGGAGGTGACCAGGAAGAGACATCCTCAGCCAGCAGCCTATCCCAAAGGTCCAGGGGTCAGGGTGATGCACTGGCACGTCATAAAGCTGTCCTGGTGGCTGGAGAGGGAGACTGGAGCTTGTAGGACCCTGCATAGTACACTGGGAGGCTGGAGTGCCACCCAGGGCCTGCTGAGCCAGGGCATTGGGGTGTGCTGAGGTGGGGACCAATGTCCTGAGCAGAGAGAGGCAAGTGGCCAAACCAGGGTGAGAGCAGGGCTAGAGCCCATGGGGTAGGGTCTAAGGGGAGAAGTCTGTATCCTCCGTAGCAAAAGTAGATACACTCAGCAGTGGGGTAGAGAGAAGTCTTGGAGAAAGGTGAGTTCGTTTTGGTGACGTGCAAAGAGCACCCATGTGGGGTGACGAGCTAGCTGTCTCTAAGGTAGGGATCTGTGCTCAAGAGAGAAACTGAGTGGCATGGTCCACAGGACTTAGCTGAGGTGTGGGCAACAGTGAGCTCTTCAAAGGGGGTTGTGTTGACTGAGAAAAGGGTGCAGAGCCAGGCCCAGTGGTGCAGGCCTGTGATCCTAGCACTCTGGGGGGCTGAGGTACAAGGGTCACAAGTTTAAGCTCAGTCTGGGCAACTTAGTGAGACCTAATATAAAAACCCTAAAAAATGGGGTGAGGATGTAGCAGAATGTGAAAGCCCTGGGCTCAATCACCAGTGCCCCCACCCAAACACACACGCACAGAACCTTATGGGGGTGGGTGTGAGGGAGAGGAGGACATCATGGGAGGAAGAGGAAGGAATAGTAGGGATGGAAGGAAAACCAGGAGCCTGGAAAGAGGGCTCCGCCGTGGCCAGTCAGGTAGGAGCTGGACTGAGGCTGCCGCTGGGGAATCCGCCTGATGCTGGGGCAGGAGGCCAAGCGCAGCTGGAGCAGCATGGGGCCGCATGGGGATTCTCTGGCCCAGAAGTGGACTGAGAGGAGAAACCACGTGCAGTGGTGGGAGAAAATAGGTTTTTCTCTTCTTTGGGGTAGGTGTGGGTGGGGATCAGAATTTCCTGCCATCTTATTCAAATACATGAAAATGTAATAGGAATGTCAGGAGCCCCTTTGTGGTGTTTCTGTGTGTCCTGGGCCTCTGCAGAGCTCTCCTTCATGAGTGTCCCTTGGGGAGACATTGTGACAATCCCCACCCACCTACCCCATGCCAAGTGTGCACTTCTGGACACCGTTAATTTTTGTGGCATCTCTAAATGATGTTCTAGTTCAGTTCAGGGTTGAAAAAAAAAAAAACCCAGGTTTGGTTTTCTGTACTAGTATGTGGTTCTCAGCTCTGTGGAAGGATGACTGAGAACTGACTGTTCCCACAGATGATGAGACCCAGAAATATAAGGACAGGAGGAAGGGCTCGCTGGACATCAGATCCGCCTCCTCTCAGATAACCAATGGTGAGTGGCGAGGGCCTACACAGGAGGCCATGCCTACCTTCCTGCCTGCCTGGGTGGGCCACCTGGGAGGGACCCCTGGAACTTGGCTCCCCACCCACCCTCATGAGACTCCAGAGTGGGAATATGGAAAAAGAAATTATGATGGCTTCCAGGTTGGTGTTCTAAACTGTAACAACAGGTGGTGCCCACGATCTGTGGTAGTTGTGAGTAGCATGTGTTTGATACTTTTGCTTTTCTGTAGCACTGGGGATCGAGCACAGGGTTCATACGGAGCTGAAGCCCCAGGCAATGTTTCAGTTGTGGTTTTTTTTTTTTTTTTTTTGTGACAGGGTCTTGCTAAGTTGCTCAGGGTAGGCTCGAACTTGCCATCCTCCTGCCTCAGCCTCCCACAGTGCAGGGATCACAGGCCTGTGCCAGTTCTATCATGGCATACAATGTGCTGTGGAGGCCCATCTTTGGGACAGAGTTTTTGGGAAATGTGTGACTCTCATGCAGCATGTTTTAACTGAAGTATAGATGACTGGCCAAAAAGATGTCACTTGTAATGCAGTGAAGCTTTATTTCCAAGGAATGAGGAGGCAGCATGACTGCTAGCTGTGCATGTCCTTTGGCCCAGAGAGGAACAGGGCAGGACCCGGAGCTGGTGTTATCACTCAGATGAAAGCCAGACTTTTCAGGGCAACCTCAGCTGAGGCCATATCTGTCCAGGTGTCCTTTGTAGGCTCTTAGGGAGGCTCACGTGGCCGACCACAGATCTCAACCCTGCAGGGACAGGGATGCAGTGCAGTGCTGGGGAGGGGCATGAGTGCCATTGTCCAGAATGACCCTCCCCAGGTCTGATCTGTGAAGGAGAAAATGGTGCTGCCCACTGAGTGGGATGCGTGGTGCCTGGGAAGACGGGCTCCCAGTGACAGCTGGGGCTGGCAGCTCCTCTGTCTCTGTCATCACTTCCCATGACAGGCAGCCCCACGGCAGTGCAGGACCCAGCAAGGCCCACTTTACCTTGAACAGTCACACTCCATGGCTTCCATTAATCCTTCAGATGCCCTTCCACATTGCTGTGTTTCATGCTTTTTTGTTGTTGTGTGGTTTGGTTTGGTTTGGCTTTGGTGGTGATATTGAGGATTCTACCCAGGATTGCCTCCCCAGCCCATTTTAATTTTTGATTTTGAGACAAGGTCTTGTTAACTTCCTCAGCCAAGGCTTAAACATGTGATCCTCCTGACTCAGCCTCCCAGAGTCCTGGGCTGATAGGCCTGTGCTACCAGGCCCAACTGTACATTGAGACTATTGAGAGCAGCACTGCCATGTTCTTAAAAAGTCATTTTGGGGGGACATAAGCGCTTACTTCCTGCCAAGGCACAGTTCTCCAGTGGGGTTGTGCTCTCCCTCACAGGTCTGTGGAAATTCCAGCATTTTAAGTTTTAGCGATCTTGGCAGGGTTGTAACTTTCCTTATGACCAAAGAGGTTGAGCTCGTTGGCTCTTGGCCTGTCCTCATTTGTGAAGGACTGCTCAGGCTCCTGCCCATTTTATAATTAGGTTATGTCTTTCTTCCTCTTCCTCTTCTTCCTCTTCTTCTTCTTCTTCTTTTTGAGATAGAGTCTTGCTCTGTAGCCCAGGCTGGTCCTAAACTCAGTATGGAGCCCAGAGTGACCTAGAACTCACGGCAGTCCTTCTGCCGCAGCTTCAGAAGTGCTAAGATTACAGGCCTGTGCCACCATGCACAGCTGTTACATAGTGCTGGGGATCCATCTTGAGCGCTCGCACTTCCTAGGCGAGTGCTGTAGTCACCACACTACACCCACAGCCCCAGCCAAGCTATCCTTTCCTTAACAGTCTGTTTCTCTCTCCTAGCTGTGGTACCATCTCTTGGTGTGTGCAGCAGACGTATTTTCCCAGTCCGTGGGTCACCATTGGCTCTCTCAGTGGTGTCTTTCCATTGACAGCCTTTAATGTGTTGGGACGGGCCGTTCTTTGTGCCCTGCCCCAGAACTTTTCCTTTGTCCTGAGGGCCGTGAGGGTATTCCCCCATGTTTTCTTCTAAAAGTCTTACTGTTTATTTTTCACATGAGGCTTCTGGTCTGTTTCAAACTAACTTTCTGTTTGTCGAGAGTAGAGATCAGGATACATTCCCTCACTTCTTCCCACGGAAACCCATGTGACCCACCATCATACTGAAAAACCAGCTTTGGTAGAAGCATCACCGGAGTGAGTCGGGCGACGCGAATGTTGGGTCTGGATCGCTGCGGCCCTGGAGTCCGTGCTGCTGTCTCAGCTGCCCTCTCAGGGTCTTCACCTTTCATTTGGCACTTGGAACCGGCTTGTTTACACTCTCTCGGGGATTGTATTTTTTCCCTCGGGAGGGCGGAGCCTGGAGTCTGTAGATGAACTGGGGGAAGCTGAAATCCCAGCAGTACTCAGACCTTCAAACCGTGAACCTGCCGTCAGCTCCGCTTTGTTTTCTCTCAGTATTTGCATTTTGATTTATCGTTCATACATTTTCATGAGACTTACTCCTGGATGTGGATGGCTCTTGGTGCCAGTGTTTGTCTCAGTTGCCAGGTATAGAAACACACGAGAGTTTTGCATGTTGACATTGCTCTCAGCTGTCGTGAATTTCTCTATCGACTCCAGAGTTAAGCATGTGAGGACTCCTCAGGGCGCTGGAGGTTTGTGGTCAGGACAGCCCTTTGCACCTTTGGCATCTTTTTCTTACCTTTTTGCATTTACACAGTTTTTCTTTTTAGGAATAAATCTTTCCATTTATCTTAGTTGACAGAATTGTATGTATTTATCATCTGTGCATGTTTTAAAATACATATATATTGTCGAAAAGCAGGTAAAGCTAACTGATGTGTGCTTATTTCATGGCCTTACACTGTGTGTCCGTGGTGAGAACAGGCAAAGTCTACCCTCAGCAGTTTGCACTAATACAGCCCTCAGGTCACTACTGCTTGATTTTCACACATATAGATCACTTTCACTGTATTTTAAGTGAGAATAAGCCTTTATATGACAGTGGTAAGATACTGGTTGTTTTTGGTTTGTTGGCTTTGCTGTCTAAAGTAGGAAGCTGGCAACTCTGTGTTAGTCACCAAAACTAGTGCAAGAAATTTTGTTAGTCCCCCAGATCAAGAGCCTCAGGGATCCTACGGCCTACTCTCTCCTCGGGCCTCCATTTCTTCCCTGGTAGCTTGAGTCTAGTGCAGAAGCCTCTGGTAAGCAGCTGGCTTGACAGTGGGGCCACAAGCTTCTGTGAGAACTTTCTCCTGGCCCCATGCAGCCCCACCCCACCTCACAGCAGCACAGTTAGCCGAGTGCCTCATGTGCTCCTGCCTCGTGCAGGGTGTTTAACCGGCTTCCATGAAGCCAAGCACCAGAGCTCCCAAGGGACTGTGAGACACTTAACACTTATGTGTCCAGCCAGTGACCTGCTAATTCATGACCTTTTTTCAATTTAAAAAATGTAGAAAGTTTTGGTACTTATATTTGTACATTATGTAGTTTATATGTGGCCCAGGACAGTTTTTCTTTATTCAAATAAGTACAAGGACCAAAAACAAAAATCAGTGTGCTGCAGATTGGACACACCTGATTCAATCTTGGATCTCAGGTAATGGGTTGGGTGCATTGCTGCAACCATGTGTGGGACAGCACGTGTGACAGCTGCTGCGTTCTAGGACAGTTGCATCCCTGGGGGTCAGCAGGCAGGGTAATTCCTAAGCTCCCCTTTAGACACATGAGTTGACTGTGTGGCCTGGGTGGCTTGTCTCTTGTCCTCTCTCTGTCCCTTGACATCAGAGGTTCAGTCTGTGGGGACACATGTGCATTCTAGGGCCCAGCACTTTGGGAACAGAGCAGTTCTGCTGGCCCAAGTGGAGGGAGGCCAGCCACAGAGCCGGGGCTGTGCACACCCTGACATCTGGTCCCTCTGTCCACAGTTTCCAGCCAGAGACGACACTCCTCCATGGGCCGGGTCCACTCCATGACCATCGAGGCGCCCATCACCAAGGTGACGCAGTGCGCATATGGCCTCCACTGAGCCCCAGACACCAGGGCTTGTGAGGTCACTCTCCTAGCTTCACCTCTGAAGAGAGCGTGTGTGACAAGAACCTTTGAACCAGTCTTAAGTTAAGCAGTAGTTATCAAGGCCCTGTGGTGCTGGCCTGTGGGAAGCTGAGAAAGGTGGTTGCAAGTTTGAACCTAACTCAGGCAACTTAACAAGTTAGCAAGACCGTGTCTTAAAATAGGAAAAGGGCTAGGTAGGTAGTTGATTTTGAAGGCCTGGTGCTTAATCTCCAGTTCTGCAAAAAGTATGCAGTGGTGCTGGAGGTAACAAGCCCAAGACCCTGAATTTGATTCCTCTGCACCATATAACCCTGGCAGGTTGGCATACACTTGGAACCCCAGCACTTAGGCTGAAGCAAGAGGATTGCTGTGAGTTCAGGACCAGCCTGGACTACAAAGACAGACCCTGTCTCAAAAAAAAAAAAAAAAAAAAAGTTGTGCAGTAGCACAGTTAAGCACTGTGGTCAGTGCAGCTCTTGGTGTCCCCCTCTGGTCTCAAAGGTCCGTTTTCCCTGCCCTAGATCATGAACATCATCAACAGTGCCCAGGAGAGCAGTTCTATGCCTGTAACCGAGGCCCTGGAACGCGTGCTGCAGATCCTCAGGACTACAGAGCTGTACAACCCGCAGTTCGGGGCAGAGGATAACGACCCCCATGCCCTTGACCTTGTTGAGGGCCTGATGTCTGTGAGTTGATGGGTGAAGACAAGGGCCCAGGCCTGCCCCCGGGTTTATCCACACCAAACTCCCAGAGGCAGGCAGGCATTCTGTCCAGACAGCCTGTGGCCCTGTTCTTCAGTAGTTTATGTGCATGAAACTTTACTTGTATAAATGGTTGTGAAAAGTAATACAGAAAAAACATATTGCATGTCACTTAGCAAATGGTGAAGCAGGAAGGCAAACTACCTCCTGCCATGTATGTTGGAGTATGGGCCAGAGAGGACATAATCTCAACTCTAAACATCTGTACAAAATTGGATGACCTCATAGGAAAGAGCCTTGGGAAGATGTCCTCAGGGGAGGAGGGTGGGGTCCCTGGAGGAGTCCTAGAGCTGAGCTCTCACAGGAAACATCATGTTCCATCTAGGTTCTCCTTCCTTAAGCAAGGTTTTAGGTGGGAATCTGGAAGGTAGAGTGGTTATCAAGAGTGATCTGGAGCTGGGGCATCCTGAGGCATTCTAAGGATGAAAGGGACAGATGGGAGCGGTCCAGGAGAGTCATCAGGGGAAAGTGAGGTCCCCTGGTCACTGAGGTAGAAGCGAGTGTTCAGAGGGCCAGGCAAGACCATGTTGGGGCAGAGGGAGCTATCCCGCGGCAGCATGGCAGGACAGGTGGGCTTCTGAGTCCCCGTGCACTCAGCTCTTGACGGGGACCAGCTTTGAGGCCAACTGGAAGTAAGGCTGGGCTGGGCCACCTGGGGGTTCCCAAAAAGGAAGAACAGCTATGATGTTTTTTTTGTTTCCTTGGTTTTGTCAGGATGGTCTGCGAAGATTATCAGGGAATAATGAACACATCCATTCACCGAAACGTAAGTTTTGGTTTTTGGATTACAGTTACTGTGTCGTAAGCTAAGGGACAGAGAAGGGGCTTTCTCACCAATAGACACCTCTCTTGGGGTCATCGGCCATGAAGTTCTGTCATCCCTCAGAAATGGTAATGTCCTCAGCCCCACTCAGTTTGTTCTCCAATTATGTGGCTTTGCAGACCTTCAGGAGAGCTCGAGCACCATCCCTGTAGTCACCTCCCTTCAAGACATGCCACCACAGGTGGTCCTGGCCATGGAAAATGCTGAGCGGTGGGACTTCAATATTTTTGAACTGGAGTCTGCAACCCTCAACAGGCATGTGTGTGGGCTGAACAAGGGAGCCAGGCTCCAGGGATGTGGGGGGACATGTGGAGGAAGGCCTGGCCACCGGCTGTGTGAGAGATCTGGGGGAGGCAGGGACCTGGGGAGGACATTTCCTCTGAGATGGGCCCCTCTGGTGCCTCTAGGTGAGGGCAGCCAGGAGCCTCTGAGCCTAGAAACACACAGATCTGATAGAGCTGTCCTGGGGGATTGGTTACCACATTGGTGACAGGCATGCAGACCCTTGAAAGCCCCTTCTTCCTTACCTAGATGTGACTATAGAGTGGTACAGGAACTTTGCCTCCACCCTGTCCCTTGCTGGTTGGGGAGAAGTGGCCATGGGGGTAGGCTCAGTTTACAGGAGGGGCTACAGTGAGGTCTCAGAGCATTTTGCCCTGGTGGGGCCAAGATGCTGGCAGGTAGGGCTGTAAGCACCTATATGCTCACAAACTAGAAACATTATGTTCCTGTGCTCCAAGCTGAGCTCCAAGCTACCAGGTTGAGCTCAGTGACCTCAGTGACCTCAGCAGGGCTCAGCTCTTGTCTCTCTAGGGCAGAGGGCAGGTCCTGGGTCAAAGTGGCTTCTCATAAGAGGCCCAAATTGCTGACCAGTTGCTCAATTTCTGGGGAGATCAGTAAACTCACCTCCATCTGCAGATGGTTGAAGTAACCTGTCCTGTGACAGGTGGCAGTGTATGCCTCATGCTGTCCCCAGAGGTGTTCTTTTCCGCCAGGCAGGGCAGCTGCAGGGCCGCTGGCCAGTGACGGGTGCAGCCTGGAAACCCCACAGGTGCGAGTAGGAATCTGACTGGGGAGGGCGGCACGGCAGACTCGTCCCGGCAAGTGGGGCACCCTGAGGGCACCAGCTCTGCCCCCACTGGCTTCCCAGGGTTGGTGGCCTTACCAGGATCTGCTGGCTGGTCTGACAGACCTGGAGATTTGCTCTGCAGGCCATTGGTTTATCTGGGTCTCGAGACATTTGCGCGCTTTGGAGCCTGCCAACAGTTAAACTGCTCTGAGGCAACCCTGAAGTCATGGCTACAGATGATCGAATCCCGTTACCATGCATCCAACCCCTACCACAACTCCACGCACTCTGCGGATGTGCTCCACGCCGCAGCCTACTTCCTGGCCAGGGAGAGGATAAAGGTGAGCCGTCTGCAGAAGGACCAGGGCCACACCGCTCTGCGGACCTGACATGGGTTTGCAACCTGCCCAAGCCTTGTAGTGGGCCCACAGATCCAGGATTTGGGCCCTGGCGGTGAGGACAGGGTTGATCCTTGGGACATCCTCTTGGCACCTGTTGGTAGGCACAGTCAAGTCACTTGTAAGTCACCTCTGAACACCTGTGGAGGTTCCTGCCCAGCTCTGCTCCTGCCCATGGTTGTCTTCAGGCCTCAGTGTCTGCCATCCACCCCAGGAGCCAGGGTATCTTTCTGCTCATTCCTGTAGCCCATGGTGTCTCGTCAGACCTTGGGTGACTCACCTCTTTCTTCCTCTCCTCCCCTAGGGGCCCAGTGTTGCTGTCAGGACTCCCTGCCACCCCAGGGGTCAGCTCTCCCCCCTTCTGCCCATGTCCCTTAAGTGATGCTTGTTTTGAAGAATTACATCTCTTATTTAGTAATATTTATGTTGGCTTAAGTATAGGACAGTTTGTAGAAACTGCCTAGGGAAGTGACACTTGTCTGTGGAGGACACCCTGTATTCTGGTAAGCCCTTAGCCTGGGTGATACTTCTGTTGTTTCCTAATGACACATCCATAGAAGTTGAGCTGCTTTGAGATGGATGTACCACGTGGAGTTTCCCACATGGTCAGCTACCCTAGGATCCATTCTGCCCTTGCCTTATCTCACAGTGACCAGGCCAAGGGGAAGCTTCCAGCTGTGTCCCAGCTTGGTGCTACTCCTTGGTCTCAGAGGGCTCTTGTTCTCAGAAAACCCTGGACCCCTTGGACGAGGTGGCAGCTCTCATCGCGGCCATCATCCATGACGTGGACCACCCTGGGAGGACCAACGCCTTCCTGTGCAATGAGGGCAGTGACCTGGCCCTTGTCTACAACGACTTGGCAGTGCTGGAGAGCCACCATGCGGCCCTGGCCTTCCAGCTCACCCTAGCAGATGACACTTGCAACATCTTCAAGAACATGGAGAGGTGCGAGCAGCCACTCAGGTCAGGTCCCTGGTCCCTGCTCTCTTAGGTCTCTGTTTCTCTGGTATGGTACTTTGAGCCCGGGGCATCCGTACTGAGCCCTTCTTACTGTTTGAGGCAGGGACTTGCTAGCTCATTCAGGGAGTTTTTGTGTGAAATTTATTTAAGGACATCCTGACCTCACAGACCACCTTGCCATGTCCAAGGGTATTGGAGGCAGACTTGTGTCAGGATGTGCACCTCAGATCATCTCTGGAAGAGAAGCCAGAGGCCTTGGGACTGAGTTAAGACTCTGTCTCCCACTCTTCTGTTCCTGTTGGAACATGTAGGTCACCTCTTCAAAAAGCAAAAATTTAAGCATATTAAAATGGAAACAGGGCTGGAGGAATAGCTCAGAGATGAAAATTCTTGCCTGTCAGCCTCAAGGCCCTGAGATCGATTCCTCAGCACCACATTAGACTTATAGTGACAGGACCTGCATGACCTGGGTGTCACCTGTGGCCACCTCTTTGCTATGTGGGCAGGAATGAATACCGGATACTGCACCAGAGCATCATCAACATGGTGCTCGCCACTGAGATGACCAGGCACTTTGAACACGTGTGGTGGTATATGCCTATAATCTCAGCATTTAAGAGGCTGAGGCAGGAGGATTGCCATGAGTTCAAGGCTAGCCTAGGTTACATAGTGAGTTTAGGACCGGCCTGGACTACAGAGCAAGGCCCTGTCTCAAAAATAAATAGATTAAATTAAATGAAAACAGCGCTGGGACTGTATCTCAATGGTTAAAATGTTTGCTTAGCAAGCACAAGGCCCTGGGTTCTGGTCCCTAACACCACATAAGCTGGATGTGGTGGCACACGCCTGTAATCCCAGCGCTTGGGAGGCTGAGGCAGGCAGATAGCCATGAGTTTGAGGCCAGCTAAGACAACAGAGCAAGACTCTCTCTCAAAAATAAATTTGGGCTGGAGGCATAGCTCTGTGATTAAGAATGCTTGCCTAGCTTGCCTAGCAAATGGGAGGCCTTGGGTTTGATTCTCAGCATCATGATAGGCTGGGCACAGTGGCGCACAACACACTTGTAGAAAATAAATGCCTTCACCACTGGACCTGACTCATTTAAAAACTTCATTAAAAAATAAAAATGAAAACAAAGAGCCAGACTTGATAGCATACGCCTGCAAGCCCAGCACCCTGGGAGGCTAAAGCAGGAGGATTGCCAAGTTCCAGCCCTGCTAGGACACTTTTGCCAGATTGTGTCCCAAATAATACAAGGGGCTGAGGATATATCTGAATGAAGACCCTGGGTTCAACCCTAGTACCTACCAGAAAAGAGAACAAGGGCAGGAGAAGAGGTCCACGTGTCCCTGTGGTCTCCTTCCCTGGCTGGATGTTTGGATGTGGTGAACATGGCTGGCCCCAGAAGTGCCACCATGCTGGGGTTGAACCCATGGCTTTGTGCATGCCAGGCAAGCACTCTACCACCGAACTACATCTTTGGACTTTTTTCCCCCCTTCTTTTGAAGATGGAACTCAGCACCTTCACACCTAGCTACATTCCCCATCCCAGTTTTATTTTTGATTTTGATACAATCTTGATAAATTGCTAGGTTGCCAGGCTGGGCTTAAACTCACCATCCTCCCACTTCCTTTTTTCAGAGTGCTAGGATCACAGACCTGCACCACTGGACCCAGCCTTTTTTTACCCTAAGTCAGGGTCAAACTTGGTAACCCTACTGCTTCAGCCTCCTACGTAGCTAAGATCACAGGTACCCCTGCCTATCTCAACCTAAGATCCATGTGCACCATGTTACAGAGCAACGAGACCAACATTGCTGCTATAGGGCCTGCCCAGGGCATCTGAGGTTGGCTTCTGTTCTGGTCCCCCAACTCCTAACATTGACTCCTGCCAGCATTAGACTTATAGTGACAGGACCTGCATGACCTGGGTGTCACCTGTGGCCACCTCTTTGCTATGTGGGCAGGAATGAATACCGGATACTGCGCCAGAGCATCATCGACATGGTGCTCGCCACTGAGATGACCAGGCACTTTGAACACGTCAACAAGTTCATCAACAGTGTCAACAAGCCCCTGGCAGCGCTAGAGGGACAAGAGGTAAGGAACCCATGGGCAGAGGAGACCTCTACCTGGGCCCGGCCTCACGTGCTGTGCAGGACACAGCACTGCCCCAGGCCCTGTGAGGTCACACAGGGCACTCAACGAATTGGGTTTTCACTGGTGAAAAATGAAAGTGAAAGCCAGGCCTGGTGGCACATGACTGTCATCTCTGCACTCTGGGAGGCCAGTGCCCTGGCATAAACATCTTAGAAAGGGCTACAGAGTCACCAGTGCACAGACACACACCAAAATATAAAAGAAAAAATAAAAACTCACCAGGACATCCAAATAGATGGGGGAACCTAGACAAGACCCTTTCGTCTGCTCTGTCTCACACCTGTGCTCTCCCATGGGACACTGGGGCCTGCTGAATGGCACCAGCCTGTGTCTTCATGACCCCTCCCTCCAAGGGTCACGGATCTGCCACATATCCCCTCACTGGAGCCCTTTGAGCCCGTGGTGGGACTCTGCCCAGGAGAGGGCCACATGCAGACAGCCTACTGGTCTCTGAGTTCCACTCTCATGCCAGGAAACTGTCAGAGACCAAGATGCCATCAGCACGGTGCTCCGGATGCCCGAAAACCGTGCTCTCATCAAGCGGATGCTGATGAAGTGTGCCGACGTGTCCAACCCCTGCCGGCCCCTGGAACAGTGCATCGAGTGGGCTGCCCGCATCTCCGAGGAGTACTTCTCCCAGGTCAGCGCTGCCTCTGCCCCGCGGCACACCCGGTACCCAACACAAGGAGACAAACTTCTCCTTGAAGATCACTTCCTGGGTTACACATTTACTCATAGTGAAGTGTGTGTGCTTTTTCTACCTGAGAGCATCATCTTCATTCGTGCACTTGGTTTTTGCTGGGTATAAAATCCTGGCTTGGCACATTTCTCCTTAAACAACTCTAAGGGAGTCATCTGTCCTTCATATTTTTATGGCACAGAAAAAATTCAAAACTTTAGTGGCTAAGCTGTTTCTAAATTCATATGGGCAGCAGTCCCCCAAGGCCGCGGGGCTCACCCTACGTGGCGGGTCACCACCTGGCAGCAGCTACAAGTCAGAGTTTAGAGTGACTCATGGTCTCCAACTTCCTGTCAGAAACCAAAGTCCAGAGGACACTGAAATGCCACCCTAAACTGTCAGAAGAAAGCTACCAACCCAGAGTTCTCTACCTAGTGAAAATATCCTTTAAGAATCAAGGCAAAATGAACACATTCTCAGATAAGGAAAAACGAATAGAATGTGTTGCCAGTAACCTTACAAAATGGGGAAGTCCTTAAGACTAAAGTGATCGCAGGTGCCTAAAGTGATCGCAGGTGCCAACTCAGATCTGCAAGAAGCAATGAAACACACCTAAAACGGTCACTGTGTGTGTGTGACCACAAAAGAGTCAGTCTCTGTGTGCCTAGGACTAGTTTAAGCAAAGTTACAACATCGTGTTGCAGGGGGATAATGTATGTGGCAGTAAGAACTGTGACAGCTGCAGCATGAAGGGGAAGGGGGTGGCGGCGAGGCTGCGGCACAGCAGCAGCTCAGGTGGGAAGGGCACACGGGGGACCCTAGGGCAGTCTCTCTCAAAGCTCACAGACCTTATACAATTGAGTCCAAAATGTATTAATACAAAGAAGGCAGGGGAGCAAACAGAAACCAAAACCCAGAGGAATAAATTCTAGCCAACCCTGTCATTCCCACTAAATTCAGTACTGCTCAGTGTTGGTGGACTAAAGCCTTCATTAAAAGATAGCTAATCAGAACAGATTTTAAAAATAACTGTATGCACTTCAGAAAAGATGTTTTCAATCTAAAGAACAAAGGTTCAGAGTCAGTGGATAGAAAAAGATACAATATGCAAAATGTAAACCTAGAATCAGGCTAACCATACTAATTTCAAACAAAATAAGACATCACAGGATCCTTGCCAGAGACAAGAGTCAGCTCTTAGAAGACATAACAATCATGTGCATGAACCTACTTTCAGAGCTTGAAACAAAACTGACAGAATCAAAGAAAGAAATAGACAATCATATGCTTAGATAATAATGCGCCCTTCCAGCAGTGGGTGGACAACCAGATTAAAGTATCAGTAGGGACAAGATGACTTTTAGGCCACCCACTACTACTCTGGTTAACATTTCCAGAACACTGCACTCTGTCTGCAGAAAACATGGAATTTGTTCTGTGACCATCATGCAATTAAATCAGAGATCATTAACAGTAAGATCTAGGAAAATACCAGATATTTGGAAATCCCATAGGTCACATATAAGGAAATATTCAGAATGGATTATCTGGAAGAGTTTGAGGAGGAGTGGTATAAATGTCTGATAGAAATCATCCATTCATGGTTGGATATGTAGCCCAGCAGTTAGCCTAGCAAGTACAAGGCCCTGGGTTTGATCCCCCAGCACCAAGTAAGCCGGGGGTGGTAGCACAGACCTGCAATCCCAGCACTTGGGAGGCTGAAGTAGGAGGATTGCCATGACTTTGAGGCCAGCCTGGATGACAGAATGAGACTCTTGTCTCAAAAACAAAATAATAAACATTAAAAATCACCCCTACACCCCTGGTCCTAGGTTTCTTTGTCGAGAGGTGTGATGACCAGGTGACTCAGCCTCTTCAGTAGCTGTGGGTCTTTTCAGAGCCTTTTCCAACATGATGGTCTGCAGAGGAGCAGCAGCCCAGGCCCAGCTGTGCAGGGCTCAAGTTTCTCCTCCCCGTGTCACCCAGGATGGGGCACGTCAGCCTTTGTGGATGGGACTGTGTCCAGACTGAGACAGACCACAGAGAACAGCGTGGCAGCCAGTGAGCTGGCTGCCAGAGGGCAGGGAGCCTGGATCCCAGGGTCACCCTCAGCCTTTTCTGCTTTACAGACCGATGAAGAGAAGCGCAAGAAGCTGCCTGTGGTGATGCCGGTGTTTGACAGAAACACCTGCAGCATCCCCAAGGCCCAGCTGTCCTTCATCAACTACTTTATCACAGACATGTTCGACGCCTGGGATGGTAAGGGGTCGTGTCGTGCAGCCCCAGTGCAGGGGCAGGGTTGGGGGAGAGGAAATGAGGCACTAGGGGTGGAATGTTTTCCTCATCACTGCCCCTCCTGGGCAGCAGGGTTCTTCTGAGTGCCCACAGGGGAGCTGAGCTCGGAGTCACAAGCTGGTGGGAGGGTGGTAAGGACTCAAAACCAGTTGTGTTGACTCCAGAACCCAGTGTCCCCTTCCCAGCCTCCCCCACCACACGCTATGGAGGGAGCTGGGTGGGAGGCCAGAATCGAGCTTCTCCTGCTGAGGCTGCTCGGGACAGCGCGTGGTGGGAGTTGGCCCAGCTCAGGCGGCACCGTGCCAGAGCCTTTCCCTAGGCGGCGGCTGGGGGGGGGGGGGGGGGGGGGGGGGGGGGGAAGGGGGTGCTGGAGCGCAGCCCCTGCTGTGCGACCACGTCCTGTCTTCCCCCACAGCCTTCGCTGACCTGCCTGACCTCATGCAGCATCTGGACAGCAACTTCAAGTACTGGAAGGAGCTGGATGAGCAGAAACTGCGGAGCCTCCGGCCCCCTCCCGAGTCGGGGTGCTCTGCCCAGCCCCACACTGCTGTCAGCTTTAGGCAGCAGTCCCCTGAGACAGAAAAAGCATCAGAGACACCAGCGACCTGCAGTGGCCACTGTCTCATGCCAGCAAGTGAGCTCGGGCCACCAACGTAGCCAGCTGCGGGCCCTTCAGGATGGTGACAAGATTTGCGTCAGCTGTTTGTCAACATCAGGCCAGGGACACTCCCAGGGAGGGAAGCACAGTTTTCTGGCCCATGACAGCCTCTTCCATGACGGCAGCACTTAGGAACAGCTGATGGCAACTGGACCTTTAGCAGCCTACAAGGTGCAGTCGCTCTGTGGAACACTACTGACCGTGACTTTTCAAGCTGAGTAGCGAATGAAACGTTGAAGTTGATTATTATTATTAACATCAATTATTAAAGTG
This sequence comes from Ctenodactylus gundi, assembly GCA_004027205.1. Taxonomy (NCBI): domain Eukaryota; kingdom Metazoa; phylum Chordata; class Mammalia; order Rodentia; family Ctenodactylidae; genus Ctenodactylus; species Ctenodactylus gundi. Next base: position 18,709 of record PVKB01000741.1, on the reverse strand, counting down.
TTTTATTTATTCAATGTTTTCTATTAATTTAAAAATACACCAAAGCCAACTTAAAACGCTGTGACCAAATTTACACGATTCATATGCAATACTTGACAGATAGGCTTATTTTCACAATGCAAATTTACAATATTGTAAAGTGGCATTCTGCTGCACTGTGTACTCCTTGTGTTCTTGGGAGCTAAAGGAGACCCCCTTCCTCAGTTTGCAAAGAAAAATTGGGTCTTAATGCTTTTTCCTAAATTTTATAATTTCCAAAAGTCTGTATTTCTATAAAACATTCCCCAAGAACATGAACAAATGTGGAATATTTGAGTGACAGCCATTCTACAGCCAGCTCGTTCCCCTCTGCAATGGGGCCTGCAACTTCTGAAGTTTGCCGAGGTTCTGTGTTTTGACTAAGGGTGACACTAAAAAAATGATACTTGGTAGGGCTGGAGGAATGGCACAGTGGTTAGTGCACTTGCCTAGGAAGTGCTAAGTCAAGCACTCAGTATTTGAGTTTGATTCCCCAGCACCGCATAAGCCAGGTGTGGCACTCAGGAGGCTGAGGATTATCATGACTCCAAGGCCAGCCTGGGCTCCATAGTGAGTTCAGGACCAGCCTGGACTACAGAGCCAGACACTGACTCAAAACAAAAACAAAAACAAAAACAAAAAAACAAAAAAAGATACTTGGTGACATGTCCAAGGATTGTCTCATTTTGAACGTTTTTATTTCCAGATAAATAAGTAAACTTTTTAAGAAATCTCTTTTTCTTTGGAGTTTTGCTTTATAATACAACAGTTAATCTTTTCCTCTTTGAGTAAAGAATATGCTTTTTGGCACATTCTTAAGTGACTTTTAATGGGTGACATGGCGCCTGATGTTGAAAAATTCTCAATTTTTCTTCCTCACCTAGTCCTCTCTCTCGGGCTTCAGCGACTCTTGGGACGGGCCTTGGATACCTGGCACTTCTCAGATGCTGGGGTGTTCTCGGGGGTGCTCAGGGCAAGCTCTACAAGACCAGGGTTTGGGGTCTATGGAGGAGCAGGGCTCTCCTTTCTCCAGGGGCTGAGAAAGAAGGATATGACCACACAAGCAGGCCTTTGTCATGGGTTTAGGGACAGCTGCATACGAAGTGTATGATTATGGAATAATCTGACTCATGAGGGGGCAGAACATGTTCAGAGAGAAAAAAGCAAAAACTACACAGCAAACCAAGAAGACCTTGTGGAAATACCATTGTCTAACACACAGTTCTGAGTGCAGGTGTAACCGAAGGCCAGACGTTGCGGGGTGAACCAGGGACACCCTTAGAAAAAAGCAGAGATGGAAACATGAGCTGAAGCCATGAGGGAGATGGAGACGCCTCCCAGCGTATCTGCTGAGGAGATCTGGAGGGGGAAACGGGCACCTCCCATGGCAGGTCAGGGCTGCCACAGCCCCGGCAGGAGGTTGTAGGCCCACTGCCGTCACCATAGCAGAACACCAGGAGCCAGACGGCTTAGAAAGAGAAAAGGTCACCTTGGCTTATGGTTGGAGAGGTTTTAGCCCTGATTGGCCTCACGGCTATGGGCCCATGACACCGTGTGGCCATGGGGAACGTGTGGCTCCGCTGTTCTCAGGGTGGGTAGAAGACAGAAGAGGGTATGACAACCCACCCTCTTAAACATTTCAGGAGCTCAAAGGTACACCTGGCCCTGCGGGGGAACCAAGACTGCGGCAACACAGAACTGAGTCCATACAACATAAGCTGTGTAACACTGAGCATGAGAAAAACTTACAAACAGAAAAAAACTAGTCCCTTGGGAGCGAACCAGAGAAGCCAGGAGATAGCCCCTACACAACAACAGCTCCCAAGGAACACAGGATTGATGGCGATTGCAACAGAACCCCAGGACCGGAGGCTGCAGGGGCCACTGGCCAGCATCCCGGCCATCACGCATATCCCGCGTGAGCTCACACCGAACACTGATGCCCTGCAGTCCTCTGCCTGGTGCCAGGAGCCTGGTGTGTCCTCCCTCCCTAACCCTGCAGCTCTGTCAGCCACACGCGTACTTGCTGGTGCCGGTGGCCCCAGGGCCCTGTGTACAACCGGGCTGGGCCAGTGCTGTGTCCCCACGTTGCCCTCACTCCACTCCCCATACCACCACCGGTACCGGTGAGAACAGGGCCCCTGCAAGTATGATCGGGAGCACTGGACTCCTGGCTTGACTGACCTTTGAGTCATCTTGACTGCAGGGCCCAGACAGGGCCATCTGCAGGAGACACAGGGCAACAGATACAAGGCTTTGGGAGAGGAGACCTCCCATACAGCTACCACATGGGGCAATTGCTTTCTTTTTCTTTATTTTTACTATTCTTCTTTTTGGACTTTGGCCTCCTACAATGGTCTTAGCTGCTATAATGAAAATGTATATTTTTTGCAGTTGATTTAGGGTTTTTTATTATTTTTCTTTTTCCTCTTTCCTCTTTTTATTCTCATTTCTGTTACTTATTGGTTTCTGAATTTCTCTGTCACTTGACTAGCTCTTTATGCCCTTTCTGAAAATTTTTTCTATAGATTCTAAAGACATACTGTACCCACTTCACTCGGAACTCTCCCTAATAAGTCTCTCTCCTTTCTGTCCTGTTCTTGTTTACCCACTACCCTCTTACTGGAATGCAGTCCAGTCAAACTTCTCTCTACCCTTCACTCTTCTGTTCTACTATACTCCCAAAGCTAACTTCTGGCTCTAGTGTGCTCTCTCCCTGCTCCAGTCTCCCTTAAAATAATACAGTTAAGTGTCAGTAACACACAGCCATACACATGGACAAGTAGGGAAGCCATGCTTGTCTACCATGTACCTAGAACTAGAACAGTAAGGTAGATTTCGCTCTACAGTGTCAATAATGATTTTGTAGCACCACGAACAAAGTCTTCTGTTACCAATCAATCTGTATGAAAACCTGTTAAGAGTGTAGTTCACATTTAGAATGTTAAGAGGGGACTGAGTGTGCATATTGATGGGACATTTCAATAAACCAATATTAGGTTTATTTAGATAGATACATTGAGGGTGTAGATTAGACCTAGTAATGTTAAGGGCAGAACAGTCGTGTGTTAAGTGGGCTACTAGCTTCTGTTAATATTTTGTTAATCTTAGATAGTAAGGTAAATCTTCAAAGTAGGGATGATGACATAGACATTGGATTTTCCATATCCAATATAGACCAACAAATATTTTGTCTGTAGGCCATATATAGATTTGTAATCTGTTCCTCCTTCCCTGAAAAGCGGAGGCAATTAGGTAACCAGCAGTAGGTTGGTCATTGAGAAGCCCTTTAAAATTAATAGGTGAATAAGTTAAAATAGACATAAATTTACAAACATGAATAAATTCAAGGAAACTCCAAGGGAAGAAATAGCCTAATAAAAGAATCTGTAGACACAAGAGTCCATTGACACTACCTGAGCTACAACCAACAACAACAGAACCACGGGGAAATGAGGCAGTAAGTCCCCTGAAACAAGGCCTGACACTGCAGAGGCTGCTGCCATGAGTCCTGAAGCAGCAGAACCTACGGGAAACAAAGTGAAAAGAAAAGTAGACCTAACGGCCAAAAACCTGAAGGAAGACATATAAGAGATGCACAAGGAGCTCAAAGTGGAAATAAAGAAACAAAACCTTCACTGGTAAAAACTTCAAGGACTATAACAAAGAAATGAATAAAGACACAAAGAAGGCAATGCAAGAAATGGAAGAACACTTCAGTAGAGATATAGAAAGAATGAAAACTCATGAAAAAATAGGAAACTAGCTCAAACACTTCAAGGATAGATTATTGGACATTGAAGATAAGGTGAAAAAACTCGGTCATATAGTCAGTGAGGACAAAAAAAAAGACTGCTTATACAGCTGATGATAACTCAAAGAGAAATAAGCTCAGAATTATGAAAATCCAGGAGAAAGTGGAGGGCGGAACAAAAGGTTTAAAGCACATGTTTAATGAAATTATGGAAGAAGTTTCCCCAAATCTAGGAAAAGAAATGAGCCTGAGCTTCTACAGGCATATAGAATATCAAATAGCTTTGACCAGAAGAGAAACTCACAATACATCATAATTAAAATCCTAGAGACTCAACAAAAAAGAGAGAAAGAGAAAAAGAGAGTAACTTAAAAAGATAAAACTGGGTAACTGCAGACTTCTCAACACAAACCCTAAAACCCAGGACATCATAAAGCAGTATCACCCAATGGCTAAGAGAACGTAAATTACAAGCCTGACTGCTATGTCCAGCAAAACTACCTTAAAAATAGAGGGAGAAGTTAAAATTTTCCATGATAAATAAAACCTATAGAAATTCACAGCCACCAGCCCAGCACTGCAGAAAATATGGAAAGGAACCTTAGAGAGAGAAAGGGAGACCAATGACACCAAAGACTTCAGAAAAAAGGAAAAAAACAAAGAGGAGAATGAATGGACAAGAGAACTGGTCAAGCAAATACCACTGAAGAATTGTAACAATGGCAGGACATAGCAACTTGTACCTTAATAATAGTCCTGAATGTGAATGGCCTCGGCTCACCTATCGAAAGACAAACTGGTTGACTGGATCAAAAATTAAACCCCACAATTTGCTGCTTACAAGAGACACATTTTACCCATAGAAAACACAGAGACTGAAAATATGGGATGGAATTAAATATTTTATGCCACAGGACCCAGGAAACAAGCAGGGGTAGCTATACTATTCTCAGACACACCAGATTTCAAACCAAAACAGATCACGGGTGACAAAGATGGACACTATATACTGGTTAAGGGAAAAATACAGTAGGAAGAAATCACAATCATCAATACATATGCTCCCAACTCTACAGCACCCAATTAGGTAAAACAAAAAATATTAGACCTGAAGTGCCATGCAGATCCCAATAGAATTATAGTAGGGGACTTTAATACTCCACTATCACAGATAGGTCATCTAGACAGAAAATCCACAAAGAAATACCACATTTTAATGACACTATGGAAAACTTGAACTTAACAGATGTCTCAGAGTGTTCCACCCAAAACCAACAGAATACACTTTCTTCTCAGCGGTACATGAAGCATTTTCCAAAATAGACCACATTACAGGCCATAAGACCTGCTTAAATATGTACAAAAAAATCAAAATAATTCCTTGTTTACTCTCAGATCACAGTAGAATAAAACTGGAAATCAACACCAAAACAGAAGAAAATATACAAATTCATGGAGACTAAATAACTAAATACTGAACAAACAATGGGTCACAGAAGAAACCAAAAACTTCCTAGAATTAAATGAAGGAAGCACATTATATCAGAACATATGGGACACGATGAAAGCAGTTCTAAGAGGGAAATTCATAGCCATAAAATGCACACATCAAAAGAACAGAGCAATCTCAATCTAATGATGCCTCTCAAAGTCCTAGATGAACCAGAATAAATCAAAAATTGGCAAAAGAAAAGAAATTATAAAGATCAGAGCAAAAATCAATGAAATTTAAACTAAACAACAAATCAATGAATCAAAGAGTTGGTTTTTTAAAATAAGATTGATGCAGCTTTAGCTAAACTAACCAAAAGAAGGAAAAACACCCACCAATGCAATTAGAAATGAAAAGGGTGAAATTACGAAGGACACTACAGAAATTCAGAAAATTATATGGAACTCTTTTAAAAACTTACACTGCAACAAATTGAAGAACTTGGAAGAAGCTGATTTTCTAGACACATAAAAAATATCAAACTGAACCAAGAATACATAAAAACCTTGAATAGCCTCATAACACACACGAAAATTGAGGCAGTAATGAAGTCTGTAGCCACAAAGGAAAGTCCAGGACTGTATGGATTTACAGCAGAATTTTACCAGTACTTCAGAAAAGGGCTAACTCCAACGCTTCTCAAACTGTTCCATGAAAGAAAGGGAACGCTACCAAACTCATTTCTGGAGGCTAGCATCACCCTAGTGCCCAAACCAGACAAAGACTTAACCAGGAAAGAAAATTATATACCAATCTCCTTAATGAATGTAGACATAAAAATTCTCAGTAAGATTCTGGCAAATAGAATCTAGCAAGTAATCAGAAAGACCATACAGCATGATCAAATGGGCTTTATTCCTAAGGTGCAAGGATGGTTTAACATACATAACTCAATCTGTGGAAGACACCAAGACAACAGAACCACATGACCATCCCAATTGATGCAGAAAGGCTTTTGACAGCATCCAATATGCATTCACAATAAGAACCCTGAAGAAAATAGGTATGGAAGGGCCCTTCCTCAAACTGATAGAAGCTGTATATGCCAAACCTACTGCAAATATCATAGTAAATGGAGAGAAATTGAAAGCATTTCTCCTTAAATCAGGAACACAACAAGGCTGTTCACTCTCACCACTCCAATTCAACGTAGTCCTCAAAACGCTTGCCAGAGCAATCAGGCAAGAAAGTGAAATAAAGGAAATATATATTGGGAAGGAGGAATTCAAACTATCCTTATTTGCAGATATGGTTATTTATATAGAAGACCCCAAAAACTCCACCACAAAACTAATAAATTCAGTCAAACTACAAGATACAAAAGCAACACTGAAAAATCAATAGCATTCCTCTACACTAAAAATGAACTGAGAAAGAGCTAAGAATAATTTCATTCTCAATAACACATCAAAAAATTAAATACCTAGGAGTAAACCTAATCAAGGAAGTAAAGAACCTCTACAAAGAAATCCATATTACACTGAAGAAAGAAATTGAAAAGGACATTAGAAAATGGAAAGACATCCTCTGTTCTTGGTTAGGCAGAATTAATATAGTCAAAATGACTATACTGCCCAAACTGATACACAGATTCAATGTAATTCCTATCAAAATACCAACAACTTTTTTCACAGAACTTGAAAAAAACAATCATTACATTCATATGGAACAAAAGGATACCTAGAATAGCCAAAACAATCTTGAGTAACAAGACAAAGACAGGAGGCATTATATGATGATGATTATATGATTCCAGACATCAGGTTATACTACAAAGGGCTCAAGATGGCAGCTGAGTAACAGGGCTGCAAAATTTCTCCTTGTGGACCCAATTATAAAATTGAGAATTTAGTCATAAAACACCTGTTCAATGTAGCTAGGACAGGGAGGAGCATTCCAACAACTGACAGGAGGCCACGGGAAGGTCAGAAATCCTGAATACATATCAAAGTAGAGAAAAACAGCAGCCTACTGGGCACAACCCTGAGCTGCCGGCAACCACAGACAAGGAAAGCCCCGAGGCCAGAACCTCAGATTGGGGTAAGTGCAAATCTGGGAAAAGTGCTTTAAGTATACTAATGAGATATAGATTTAAGTTTATTTAATGTAGCAATTCAATATCAACTTAAGTTTGTTTATTGTAGCAATTCATTTATTCGGTCTTTGATGTAAGTTTATCTTAAAAAAACTGATAGATGTTATGATAACCTTTTGAATGTACAAACATTTACCTTTCAGTACTCAGTTAAGGCTTTTGAAATGTAACTTCTCTCTTTTTCTCACATTTACTAGTCTTATGAATTACACTGTTATAGTTCTTTGCTTACGTGGACTGGTGGGTGAGGCCAGATTAAAGAATCTCAACAAAGATATAGTAAGATATAGAAAAAAGGAACTTTTGGCAAATATTCCAAAAAAGGGCTCTATTGCACTCAGAGAAGAGGCATCAACATTTGAGCACTGTAGCCCATTCTAGGGATGGGAAGCTGAGCTAAAGAGTAGTGATTTGAGATAAATGGGTCAAACACAGAAGATTAAATATGTTAATTATTGTACGGTTTCTCTGATTTGGGAAACACAGAATACAGCTATTCTATGGAACCACACAGTGTGACAGTGGGAGTTGCGGGGGGGGGGGGGGGGGGG
>PVKB01000741.1:0-10699 GCA_004027205.1 Ctenodactylus gundi | reverse complement strand
CAGACCAGTCAACCAGTGGAACAGAAATGAGGATACAGAGACAAACTCAAGTACCCTCAGCTACCTGATAAAGGAGTCAAAAGCATACACAGGAAAAAGGGCGGCCTCTTCCACAAATGGTGGTGGGAAAATTGGATATTCACATGCAGAAGAATGAATCTAGCCATACACCTGTCATCATGCACCAAAATCAAAACAAAGTGGATTAAAGTCCTAAATATTAAAACTGAAACATGAAACCTTCTTGACAACAATTAGGCAAAAATCTAAAAGACAAGGATAGGCAAGGACTCTCTTAATAATAAGACACCCCAAACAAAAGAAATAGCCCCCTGAATTAACAAATAGGATTACTGCAAATTAAAAAGTTGCCACATGGCAAAGGAAATTATCAACAGAGTAAAGACAGAACCGACAGAATGGGAAAAATATTCACCACTTATACCTCAGATAGGATGCTAATAGCTAGAACATACAAGGAACTGAAGAAAACCAAATTCAAAGACCTGATTGAAAAATGGACAACAGAAATGAATAGGCAGTTCTCATATGAAGAAGCTCAAATGGCCAATAAATACATGAAAAGATGGGGCTGGAGGAACAAGGGGGGGTTAAAGCCCTTGCCTAGCAAGCACTGAGTACCTGAGTTTGATTCCCCAGCACCACATAAACTGGGCATGGGTGGCGCATGCCTGTCTGTAATCCTAGGACTCAGTAGGCTGAGGCAAGATTATTGCTGTGAGTTCAAGGCCAGCCTGGGCTATGCAGTGAGCTCAGAAGCAGCCTGGATTGCAGATCAAGACCCAGTCTCAAAAAAAAAAAAAAAAAAAAAAAATCAAATACATGAAAAGATATTCAACATCCCTAGCCATTAGAAAAATGCAAATCAAAATTCACTAAAATACCACCTAAGCCCAGACAGAATGGCATACATAAAGAACTCAAACAGCAACCAGTGTCAATAATGCTGTGGAGAGAAATGAACACTCTTACACTGCTAGTGGGCTTGTAAACTGGTGCAACCGCTATCGAGGGCAGTATGGAAGTTCCTCAAAAGGCTGGAAATAAATATTCCCTTTGATCCAGCAATACTTCTTCTGGTAATTTTTCCAAAGAGTTAAAAGCATCATATAACAGGGATACATGTATATCTAGGTTCATACCCGCACAACTAATAATAGCTAAAATGGAGAAGATACCAAAATAGCCACCAACAGACCAATGGATATGTAAATTGTGATATATGTACACAATGGATTACTGCTCATCTATAAAGACAGGTAGGTTGGAGGCTTCTGTAGGCAGATGAACACAACTTGAGACCATTATGCTCAGTGAAGTGAGTCAGATGCAAAAGGATAAATATCAAATGGTTTCTCTAATAAGAGAAACCCTGATTATAGTCATTTCATAGAACTAAATGGGAGGATAGTGGGAATCAGTGGGGAGTGGGAGGATATGGGAAGGTCAAAAAGGGAGGGAGAAGGATTTGTAATCTTGACATGATATGTATGTGCACAAAATACTCAAGTCCAATGTAAACATTATTTATCCCATATATACCTATCAATAGAATGGGGGAAATGGCCAAACAAGCCCCAATACAATTATGATAGTAGGGGACTTCAATACCCCACTGTCACAGAGATTGGTAAATCAGGCAGAAAAATCAACAAAGAAATACTACAGCTAAACTATACTGTGGAAAAATTGGACTTAACATATCTACAGAGTGTTCCTTCCAATACTCATGGACTACACCTTTTTTTCAGCAGCATATGGGATATTTTCCTAAACAGATCACATTATAAGACACAGGCCATAATTAAGTAAGTAAAAAGGAGTTGAAATAATTCCTTGCTTACTTTTGGATCATAGCAGAATAAAATTGGAAATCAACAGCAAAAGAACCTACAGAAACTATACAAATACATGGAGACTAAATAATTTATTACTGAACAAACAATGGGTCACAGAAGTCAGGGAAGAAATCAAGTTCCTAGAGTTAAATAATAAAGGAAGTACATCATACCAGGACCTGTGAGACACAATGAAAGAAGTCCTAAGAGGGAAATTTGTATCTATAAATGCACACATCAAAAAATCAGAACAATCCCTGATAAACAATTTAATGATGCATCTCAGGGTCTCAGAGAATCAAGAACAGTATAAATGAAAAAGTAGTAAAAGAAACTATAAAGATCAGAGCAGAAATTAATGAAACTGAAACTGAAAAAATAATTCAAAAAAATCAATGAATCAAAGTGTTGGTTCTTTGAAAGAATAAACAAGATCGATAAACCTCTAGCTAAACTAACCAAAAGGAAAAACTAATTAATGCAATTAGAAATGAAAAGGATGAAATCACAACAGACACTGCTGAAATTCAAAAAATTATAAGGAACTATTTCAAAAACTTACACTCCAACAAATTGTAGAACTTGGAAGAAATGGATACATTTTTAGACACACATAAAATACCAAAACTGAACCAAGAAGACATAAAAACCCTGAAAAGGCCCATTACCAACATGTAAATGGAGGCAGCAATAAAGTCTCTAGCTACAAAGAAAAGTCCAGGACTGGATGGATTCACAGCAGAATTTTACCAGTACTTCAGAGGAGAGCCAACACCAACGTTGCTCAACCTTTTTCATGGAACTGAAAGAGAAGGAACATTGCCAAACTTGTTTTTGGAAGCTAGCATTACCTTGATACTAAAACCAGACAAAGATTTAACCATGAAAAATAAAAAACCTATAGAGCAATCTCCTTAATGAATATAGACACAAAAATCCTCAATAAGATACTGGCAAATAGAATTCAGCAAATTATTAAAAAGATCATACACAATGATCCTGTTGGCTTCATTCCTGGAATGCAAGGATGATCTAGCAAACATAAACAATGTAATATACAGCATTAATAAAAACAAGAACAAGAATGATATGAGCACCTCAATTGATGCAGAAAAGGCCTTTGACAAAATCCAACATCCATTCATAAAAAAAAAAAACCTGAGGAAAATAGGTATAGAAGGAGCTTACCTCAAACTCACAGAAGCCATGTATGCCTAACCTACTGCAAATACCATAATGAATGGGGAGAAATTGAAAGCATTTCCCCTTAAATCAGGGTCATGACAAGGATGTCCACTTCTATCACACCTATTCAACATAGTTTCTGAAACTCTAGCCAGAGCAATCAGACAAGTGAACAAAATAAAGGGAGTATATACTGGAAAGGAAGAAATCAAACTATCCTTATTTGCAGAGGACATGATTCTCTACACAGAAGACCCCCAAAACTCTACCAAATTCAGCCAAGTTGCAGGTTACAAAATTAGTAACAGAAATCCATACCATTCCTCTACACTAACAATGAACTAAGAGCTGAGAAGAATAATTCCATTCTCAATACCTCCTCAAAAAGTTACATACCTGTGAATAAACCTAACAAAGGAAGTGGAAGATCTCTACACAGAAAACTATGTTATGCTGAAAAAAGAAATTGAAGAGGATATTAGAAAATGGAAAGACATCACCTGTTCTTGGATAGGCAGAATATTGTTAAAATGGCTATGCTGCCAAAGTATACAGATTCAATTCTTATCAAAATACCAACAACTTCTTCATAGAACTTGAAAAGTCAATCCTAAAATTCATATGGAACCTAAAAGAGACCCAGAATAGCCAAAGCAGTCTTGAGTGACAAGACAAAAGCAGGTGGCATTATGACTCCAGATATGAAGTTATATTACAATGCACCAGTGATAAAAACCATTTGGTATGGGTAGAAAAACAGGCTGATCAGCAGAGCAGAACTGAGGATGCACAGACAACCTCTTGATTAGAGGCAAACACATACACTGGAGGGTAGCTACATCAATAAGTAGTGCTGGAAGAATTATTGGTTATTCAAATGTAGAAGAATGAATCCAGACCCTTACCTATCACCACATACCAAAATGAAATCAAAGTGGATCAAAGACGCAGACATCAAAACTGAGACACTGAACCTTTTGGAGGACAAAATAGGTAAAATTCTTGAAGACATAGGAATGGGCAAAGACTTCAACAGGACACCTGATGTGAAGGAAATAGCCCCTATAATCAAGAAATAGGATTATATCAAATTAAAAAGTTTCTGCACAGCAAAGGAAACTATTACTAAAGTGAAGAGAGAACCAATAAAATAGGGAAAAATTTTACCAACTTCATCTTGGGCAGGAAGCTAATTACTAGAATATATAAGGAACTAAAGAAATATTAAATCCTCAAAATCAAGACCCAATTAAAAAACAGGCAACTAAAATGAATAGACAGTTCTTGGATGAAGAAGTACAAATGAACAGCAAATACATAAAAAAACTGTTCGGCATCCTTAGAAATTAGAGAAATGCAAATCAAAACATCCCTAAGATACCATCTTGCCCAGTGAGAATGGCGTATAACAAGAACTCAAAGAGCGACAGACGCTGGCAAGGTTGCAGGGAAAAAGAAGCCCTTCCACACAGCTGGTGGGACCATAAACTAGTTCCACCACCATGGGAAGCAGTATGAAAATTCCTCAAAAAACTGAAAATAAACATTCCATTTGATCCAACAACACCTACTGTTGTGGTTTGGATCTGGAGTGTTCCCCAAAAGCCTCGTGTTCCTATGGATATTGTGTACTGTTAGGAGGTACCGTCTGGCTGGAAGGGGCGGGTGCTGAGGGCTTGACCTGGAGGGGCGTGTGCCGGATCTCACATTCCTGTCTTCTCTGTTCTGCCACGCTGTGAGGATATCTGTCACTGGAGGTTTGGCTCTGGCCCCGATCCAGCTCCAGACCTGTCATGTGATTCCACTATTTTCTAGCCATCCGCCCATGAATAGATTGAGACTTTCTGAATCTGTAAGCTAAAATTAATCTTTCCTCCTTAAAGTTGTACATGTCAGATACCGAGTCACTGCAACAAAAAGGTAACTAAGACAGAAATTGGTACCAGAGAAGTGGCGTCATTGCTGTTACTCTACCTGACTATGTGGTTTGGAAGTCTTTGGAACCAGTTGGCGGGAGGAGTTTGGAAAGGTCTGAGGATGCCAGCTGGAGAAGCCTTGGAGTGCTCTGAGTCGAGCTTGTTGGGAGATTCTGGTCGAAGCTCAGAAGACCAGAATGCTGTTAGAAGCATGGATTGGAAAGGCCAGGCTCAAGAAGTTTTGGATGGGAAGGAGGACTGTATTAGCAAGTGGCCTAAAACCACATGTGCTATGTTCTGGCAAAAAAGTTTGTCAACATTTCGCCTTGTCCAGAGACTGCCTGAAACTGAGATGAAGGTTGGTGGACTGCTTAATCTGATGGAGGAAATCTGATGTCCAGGCTGTCATGCGGCTGCTGTTTGTGGCTTTTAGCCAAATCTATAGTGAAGACAGGAAAAAATGGCAGCGAAAAATCATATAGAAGGTTTGCAGTGCCCGGCCAAAATGGCCTGCAGTTGGGGGGCCAAAGAGCAGGGATGTTAAAGGGATTCGCATTAAAAATAAGCCAAGTACTTACCATCAGGACTAGAGAAAAGATGCCTTGAGGGCATCTCAAAAGTCAGCAGGACCCCACCCTTCAGCAGCTCAAGGGTGGAGAGGCAAAGACTTAGCTCTGAGAAGTATACTCCAGGGCCAAAGGGAAAAATGTCTTTTGGAGTCCAGCCTCCTGGAGTTCAACATCTAAAAACTCAGAGACCTCAAAGACCTTGGCAGAATTGGTCCAAAGGGGTCAGGCTGCCGCTCAAGCCAGTGGCAGACCTTGGTGACTTTCCCATGGTCCTGGCTTTAAAAGCTTGCAGAGTACAAGAATTTTGGGTTCATAGAGGCTTCCACCCAAATTTGAGAGGAAGGCCTTGGAGACCAGGCAGTTGGGGCTCTCTGTCTCTCCAAACACTGGCTTCAGCTCTGGCCCTAGCTGCAGCCCCACCATGTGATTCCATCATTTTCCAGCTGCCCACCTGGAAATGGACTGTAACTTTCTGAAACTGTAAGATAAATAAATCTTTCCTCCCTAAAGTTGTGTATGTCAGGTAGTGAGTCGCAGTGACAAAAAAGTCACTAAGACACCTATTTTGGAAATCTTTCCAAAAGAGTTAAAAATAATACACAACAGATACACATATACCCATGTTTACAACAGCACAACTAACAATTAAATTATGGAAGATGCCGAAGTAGCCATCAACAGACCAACGGATACAAAAAAAAGTCTTTGTACACAGTGAAATACTACTCTTCCATAAAGACAGATAGATTCAAGTCATTTGTAAGAAAATGGACACAACTCGAGACCATCACACTTGGTTAAGTGAGTCAGACTAAGAAAGTTAAATGTCACATGGTTTCTCTATTATGAGAAAACCAGAATATAGGAAAACTACAGAATAAAATGGGTGAGACACTGGCAGTTGGGAGGATAGGGAGGGGATGGAATCATCAAAAGGGGGGAGGGGAAGGGACTGTCATGATGTCACGATATATATATATATGCACAAAATGCTCAAGCTTAATATAACCATTGTATATTGTGTGTGTGTGTGCATATATACACCAATAAAAATGGAAAAAATAAAATTTTCATGGATCTAGGGACATAGCTCAGTGGTTAAAGTGCCTTCTTACCAAGCACCAAGGCCCTGGGTTTGATTCCCCAGCACCACATTAACCAGATGTGGTGGTACACATCTTATAATACCAGAAATCAGGAGGCTGAGGTAGGAGGATTGTCCTGAGTTGAGGCCATCCTGGGCTATAGTGAGTGCAGGACCAGCCTCGACTATAGAGAAAGACCCTGCCTCAATAAATAAATAAAAATAAAATAATTCTTTTCATTATAACATTTTTTTAAAGTAAGGGCAAGCCAGGGTGAGTGGTACAGGCCTATAATCTGAGCACTTTGGGAGGCTGAGGCAGGACTGCAAGTTAAGACCTGTCCTGGTAACTTAGTAACTGAGTGAGATCCTGTCTCAAAATCAAAAATAAAAATGGGCTGTGAGTGGAGCTCAGTGTAAAGGCCCTGGGCTCAAGCCCCAGTACCACTGAAAAAACAAACTCAATGGCAAAAACAGTTGGCTGCAGGTTGGTCCCAAGCTAATCTCTAGTCACAAAAGAGAAACAAACATAAAGACAACACTCACCAACAAAGACCTCCCCCAGCTGCCATACTCAGGGGTCTGCAAGCCCTCAGCCTGTCTGCAGTGGCTGTGCCCGCTGGCGTCCACACTTTTTCTCCCGGACTGGAAGGAGCCTATGAGGAGGTGCCTTCCCAGGCTGCCCTTCCAACTACCCTACCCCGCCCCCCACGGACTTACACAGCTGTGAATACAAGTGACCTGAGTTGTAAGAATATAGGAAAAACAAAGTCTGACTTTGCTTTCCTCCATCAAAGCTCACATGGAATTTAAACAGGAAATCTGGACCATTTGACACAAGCCACTCAACGGTGTAACTTGTCATAGTAGAAAAATAAAGATTGTCTAGCTGAGGCAGGAAAGAAGGGTTACAACTGTCAGCACTCATGAGGGAGGTGAAGGGACCCAGGAATGGGGGGGGGGGCGGGGTGCCACGACAGAGGCTCTTAAGAAAATCCCACAGCTGACACTATGTGACAGCAAAAGTCGGAATGCTTCCTATAACTTCATGAACAAGACAGGTGCTGCTTCTACCACCCTGCTCAATGGTGCGTTGGAGTTCCGGCTGGAGCAGCTAGACCAGAAATCAAAGGTACTCAGTTTGGAAAAGTCGTAGAAATATATTCATTAATGACCTTACACATAGAAAATTCCAAAGAAGGTGCAGAAAAGCTTCCACAGCCAATAACAGAATTCAGCAAAATTTCAAACAAGATTATCATACAAAAATAGCATGTTTCTCCATTCCAGGAACAAAAAGAGAAAGTAAGAGGGAAATTTTTAAAAAATCTATGCATGATATCATTTAAAAGACTAAAATACTAAGAATAAATGTAACCAAGAAGTAAAACACTTTATATTATTACATGTTTTCCCCAAATTACAGACCAATGTAAACTTTTAAACAAATGAAAACATACTCTGTGCTGAGGGGCCAGGAAAAAGTGCTGTAGAGAGGCCAGTACTGAAGGCACCAGCTACAAAATCAACACAACACGCACCCAAGTTCCAGCAGCCTCAGTGCAGAAGTGGGAAAGCTGACCTTCAAATTCATCTGGAATTGAAAGACGCTACTATCATAGGCTCAATCATGTCACCCCAAAATCCCTATGATGAAGTCCCTGACCCCCTAGGACTCAAGGGCCTCTGAATGTGACTGTGCTCGACCATAAAGCCTCTTTTTTCAATATTGGGGCTGAAATCCTGGGGCACACCCCCACTGAGGTATTCCTCAGTTCTTTTTATTTATTTTAAAATTCTGAAACAGAGTCCTGCTAAGTTGTTGAGGCAGGATGTGATCTTGCCATCCTTCTGCCTTGGCCTCCTAAGGTCGAGATTATGGGCATGTGCCACCACATCTGTCTGAAAGGAGGCTTTTTAAGAGGTGATTAAGTTAAACATAAGTTCTCAACCCAATCTGGCTAGCGCCTAACAAGAAGGGGAACTTTGGACATTACCTTAAGACACCGAGGAGTGAGTCTAAGAAAAGGAGGCCATGTGGGACACGGCAAGGTTGTGGCCCTGTGCAAGCTCAGCAAGTTGTCTCAGAGAAGCTGCACCTGCTATCTTGACATTGGCTTCTGGCCTCCACAACAAAGGAAAGGAGAACTCTGGCCCATGTGTGACATTTGGTCATGGCATCCCTATTCAACTAATACAGCCCCAGTAGAAAAAAAAATCTTGAAAAAAAAGTTGGGGATATATACTTCCCAGTTTTAAAACTGACTACAGAGTAATTAGAACAGTGTGATACTGACATAAGGATAAACATACGGACAAACAGAATAGAACTGAGAGTTCAGAAACAACCCACACATCAACGGCCATTTGACTTTTAGACAGGGCGCCTAGTCCACTTGTGCAGAAGGAGCAGTCTCCTCAGCAGATGGCACTAAGACAGTGGGAGCACCACAAGCACCCCCTCTCACACCACATACAAACCCCAACTAACGGAGACTGAAGACTCAACGGTAAGAGCTAAAACCAAAAACTCAGGGAAAAAAAAAAGTAATTCACGATCTTCTCTTGGTGATTCTTAGATGTGACACACACACACACACACACACACACACACACGAATGAATTGGGCTTTATCAGAATTAAATGCTTTTGTACACTGAAAAGAGAAAAAAGGGGAACCCAGAGAATGGGGGGAAATATTAGCAAATCCTGTATCGGTTGAAGGACTGGTATTCAAAACAATTATAACAGCAGAAAAAGTATTTCTTAAATGGGCAAAGAACTTAAGCACACCTTTCTCCTAAGGTCTGCATGGTCAATTGCATGTGGAAAGATGCCCAATATCACTAACCACTGAGGATCAAATAAAACCCCTCATTAGGATGGCTGCTATCAAAAAAACAACATAAAAAAGTATTGGCAAAAATGTGGAGAAACTGGAATTCATGTGCATTGCTGGCAAGAACATGAAATGGCGCGGCTGCTGTGTAAGGCAGGGTGGCATTTCCTCACAAAATTAAACATAGTCAGGAGGGTGGCAACTTCAAGCCCAGCCTGGGCAACATGGTGACTTAGCGAGACCCTGTCTCAAAATCAAAACCCAAAATGGGTTGAAGATGGAGCTCGAGATGAAGATCCCAGGCTTGATCTCTAGTTAAAAAAAGAAAGAAAGAAAGAAAGAAAAAAAGAAAGAAAGAAAGAAAGAAAGAAAGAAAGAAAAGAAAAGAAAAGAAAAACTCGAAGCTGTCCTGACATGGCCGTTACAGTGAAAGCGGGACCTTTCCGATGCTGGGGAATGGGTTGTGGTGAACTTTATTCATCGTCAAAGCTGTGGCCGGCGTTCTGATTCACAGTCCCCAGGCCGGCGTCACTCTAGCTGCCTTGGAACTTTGGGGGGCCTGCCGAGGGTACTAGTACTGAAATCCAGGGTCCTCAGCCTGCTAGGAGCACACTCGAGATTGAGCTACACCCTCACCCTTGTCTTTATTTTACTTTCATTGTAGTGTCTTCCTAAATTGCACGGTCTTGCTTCAAACTTTTATATCCTCCTGCCTTGGCCCCTCAAGAAGCTGGGAACAGGCTTATGCTTTGCACCCAGCCCTAGTTAACTCTGTACAAGGCTTATTTCACTCTGCTTTGTTGAAAATAATGGAGACACACACACACACAAGCTCTGGAAGTTTCTGAGGCGCTCTCAGAACTACAAGGAGTGGAGTCTCCCCTACCCACAGAAGGTAGGGCATGCAGGCCGGGCCGAGGCACCATTCTCACCCGAACGCCGGGCCTCCAAGGGGCAGCGTGTACAATACCAGTGCAGTAGCACAGTTGGGTGGGGCAGGGACACAGCAGCTCAACTGCCATCTAGGACACCTTCACCCACTTGGCACACATAGAGACATACATATCCACCAGGAATGCTTAATGGTGCCCATCTCATCACTCAACTCCAGCCACGATGGCCTGGCCACGTGTTTAACAAGGTCCAGGTGGCCCTCATAATCACCCTTATGCTCTTCAGTTGAAAGAACTGAGGCCTAGTGTCCTGGTCCTGCAGGCTTGGAGGCAGGTACAGCTCCCCCCCCCCCC